>JBBPUA010000328.1:0-21057 GCA_038094355.1 Afroboletus lepidellus | reverse complement strand
CTGCGGTGACTACGCGGCCCCCGGCGCCTGCCCCCTCGAACGCCCCGCGCCCGCGCTCGGGCACGATCACCAAGGCGGCGTTCGAGTCCAACACGCACACCGTGGTGCACATTCGAAATAATAGCATCGAGGACGTGAAAAAGGACCTCGAGGGGTTGATCGTGTTTGAGGACGCGTTTGACGATGACGATGGGTTCCGGTTCGATGTGTGAAGTGGGGGGTTCGCATTCGAATTCGATGTGTTGCCCTCATGGGCGCGTGTTTTAGGGGGTCGGTATGTACCATGTACTAGGTTCCTACTAAAATCTTGGACATTTGTAAATATGGCTTTTTCACGCGAGGCCAGGGAAGTGGAAACCGACACTAGGACCCCAGCAAAAACACATCGTCGGCCACGACGAACGCATTCAAGAACTCTGTTCCCCATGCAGGCTCCTCGGTGGTCGTCACCTCCCCACCATCTTGAACCTCAGAAAATTCCTCGCCGACGCCGCGACGAGCCGTGCCTCGGGCCGGTGTCAAGCTCCTAATGAGGGTCCACACACCGTCGTCCAAGCCAAGCTTGACCCCACGTGCGTCCATCGGACGCTTCTGACGACTCCCACTCGAGAGCACCCGACTCCGCACCATTGGGGTCGTCCCCTGAAACGGTGGACCGCCCATGCATACCTGCGTGGTGTCAGCCGCCGCCCTCGCGCGGCGGGGGGGACGCACCTCGTACGCGACGCACCCGAGCGCAAACGTGTCGCGCCAGGCGCGCGAGGAGCGCCGGCCCGTCGGGGACTTGCCAGAGAGAAACGAGCTCGGGGGCCATGTACCACTGGGTTGCAAGTAGTCTAGCCCGCTTGCAATATCACGCTTACAATATCAAACAACTGGCACGGGCCATCCCTTTTGGCCGGAACGACGTACCAAGGGTAAACGTGTCACCTGGATTCTGTGCTAGGTGCACGGACAGGTTCCCGTTTACCATCCACGGCGATACCATACACGTTTTCGTTATCCCATCACTGACCAAGACGGTGACGCCGTAGAAAGCAAGGCAGTTGGGATGGTGTACGTTTCGCCACACCACCTCTTGGCAGAAATCCTAGCGTGCCCGACGTCAATTTCCCTACTTGCCATGACACAGTGCTTCACCTTGAGATAACCATCAGCTGAGCGGCCAGCCGTCTGCAGCTCCTTCAAAGCAACATCTCTCCCAGACAATGCGCCACGAAATATCGCACCAAAGCCGCCCCGATCACCGGTGGGCCTGACTTGATCGACACCGGCAATGTTCAACGATCGGGGGTATAAACGAGGCTTTCTAGATAGCCTTACGACCGCATCGAGAAATCGGTACCATCCATCTAGACGATCGGATTTCAGATCGATCAACTGCATCTCGTGTCAACGCAATCGACAGGACCCGTACGGAGCCTCACCTCTTGTAGCAAGTCCAGGATCGCTTGCGCCTGGTCATCCTTCATGGCATAAAACGATTTCGGTCAGAGCAATGAATGACCAGCAAAGCCGCCAATCCATGGATATCCAAGTCGTGGAGCCTGGCACTGTCCACGAGCTGTGGATTACAGCGGTGGTGGGAGACCAGGGACTGTAAACGGTCAACGACAGCCCGTTCCGCGCGTCGCCTGCTGCAAGAACCCGACCGGGTCCACCTTGATGCTCGCATAGTGAAACAGACACCACGCCTCGTCCGCGTCCATCGCGTCTGCGTCTGAAATGCATCCAACAACCTAGGCACGTCGCGCGTGAGTACCTACACGCCCACCGCCGTACCTCGGCGCGTCGGCGCACAAGGCCAAGTGCGTCCAGACGTACGCGCTCAGACGCTGCGTCGTCGTCACCAAGGTGAGACCCGAGCCCGCGCAGGAGGACGCACCACAAACACACACACCCCACCCCCCGCACGACGCGATCGCACCGCACCCTCACCCCGGCCGCCAGCGCACCAAATTGGCCCGCGCACGCGCACGCGTCGTACAGGAGCGCTTTCTGCAGCGTCCGCGTGTCGGAGCGGTCGACGCGAAGGGCGGAAATGTCGTCGGCGGTAATGAACGTGTCATTGTGAGCTTGCCACACTGAGAACGTCGTGCTGAGCTTGTCCGAGTCGGTGGACGTTGACCATTTCGACAAGAGTGGCCAGATCAACGCCAACCGGCCATTGCCGAGCACCACAACACCAAACAAAGTATAAAATCACCAAACCAAGTTCGCGTCCCCTGCCGGACTCCTTATCGCTCTTCCCCCCACGTCCACGAGGACAGAGCCATATTCACCCGGCGTACAACGACCGCTTCGCTTTCGCTAGCAGCACTATGCTCTCCCGAGCCGTGATGGACTTCTAGATAGTGGTGACAGCGACATGTAGTGTAGTACAACCTAGAATTCGTCTCCACACCGACAATCACAATCCGCGATCGGACATACGCCTCGCGCCCGCCTCCCCTCGTCCCCGAAAAACCAGTCCAAAATGTGTGACGCGTGTCCTCCGTGCCGACACGTCTGACATATCACGATGGCATCTTCGATCGTATCTGTACGCCCGTCAGCCAACGTCCCAATCACCAACACCACACGTACCCTTGAACCCAGGCGTCGCCACGAGCTCCGCGTTCCGATGCGCATCAGGCATCATGCTCAGTGTCATCAGACATACCGAGCATCGCGGGAGCGCACGAGGACAGTTGGGACATGCCGTGGACTGTTCGGGTTAGCTCTGCTCCACGACAGCGGCGGCGCACTCACCCGGCGCTTGCTCCCCACGCCCGCGAGCGAGGGGTTCATCGGTTTGGAACAATAATTGCATCGGATGAGCACGTGCTTGGGTGCCCATTCAAAGGGCGGCAGGTCCCCGTTCTGCACGGCGTCTTGCAGGACCTCGCCCCGCTCAATGTCAAAGTTGACGCGGTGGTGAAAGAGCCGGAACCCATCCAACAAGTCCCGGTATGCCTCGAGCCATCGTTCGGCTCTCAGATCGACAAACTTGGTTGGGCAGACGTACGATGAGAGGATGGCCGCCGTCTGGACGTCCCCCGTGCGGTCGACGTAATTCTGTACAATATCCATCCCGGCTGGCGTAAGCCCAGTGATGATCAGACCTTCAATGTCTCCTTTGGCAGATGCCCTCTCTGCAGTGCGATGGAGGTACAGCGACAGGGCCCTGTCTTCGAGAAATTGAAGCGCAATAGCAAGCCGTTCACGAAGGGGAAGCGCCTCCTCTTCGAGCACCTCGGACCAGTCTTTCGACGTCAACTGGGTCAACATGGCGCGGAAATACGGATCTTGAAGTCGGACGATCAACCTTTCGGAATGATCCCGCAGTTCGCTGCTCGTCGTGCCTCCCGGCATGAGCGCGGCGAGTGTTCCGGTCATTAGGTGATGCATCTCGTCTAAGCAAGGCCAGTCAAGTGAGCTCGAACGACCATGCAACGCGTACCTTTGCTGCGCATAAGTAACTCGAGCGCCCTCGTGTACTGTCTCGTGAACACGAGCCAACAGGCAGCACGCGATTGCTGTCCTTCCTTTTCCCACCTGTGCCAACCGCTCAGACGACGACGCGATGACCAACAGGACTGCCTACTTTTTGATGGCATCCGACAGCTCGTCGTCCCTCAGATACCACCCGCACAGTTGGAGCGCCAACTCTCGCTGCGCCGACTTGTTCGTCCGCAATGCCGGAGACCACGCGGCCCTTTCCACGCTCTGCCGCGACAATATCACCGCGATGGCAGCGCCAAAGTCTCCATACGACAGATCTTCGAAACTCTGCGAAAACGTGGATGGCAAGCCCAAACTCGACGAAACAGAGCCCGGATCGAACGTAGATGCCACGTGCACGTCACTCGCCGAATCCCGCGGCTCGGTCGCGGCCTGAGGCAATGCAGCGAAGCCCTCCCATACGCCCATCAACCCCTGGTTTGAGAAATCGTATCCATGAATCCTAGACGTGGGAGTACAGGCAATCTCCCTCGAATCTAGACAGAAACCGATCAGCGATCTACGAGGCACGAAAAGATCCGACGTACGACGCAACCATCGCCAGAGCGTGGACAATGTACTTGAATGGCAGAGATCGTCTTGCATCACATCGGCATTGTGCGACATCTGACAAGGTAAATGAGCGTGGAATTAATTAACGCGGCTTGGCGGCGACGTACGCTCTTGATTGCGTATCCACGAATCACCCTGTGCCTCATCACCATCGAGATGTCGTCCTCTACGACTTGATGGACACGCAGGGAATGTTTCTTGCTTTTGGATGACGTGGGCTGGGCACGCAGCATCTTTTTCTTGGCTTCCTCACCGCCCGTTGCACGCCGAGTCGGCTGTTCGAGCGGTCGATCTGCAGGCACGGATACGTCACCCCGCACCGTCACAGGATCCAGGGGATAGTGACGAAATGAGGCCGGACTAAACGTCCGCGCCTTGACCTGCCTCCCACCCTCCTGGCCCTCCTCGTTCCATCTCCCATCTGTCAACGCCTTGGCCTGTGTCCTGTCATCCATCGCCGGCTGATCATCGGTAGCCTTGACGACGTCCCAGGGCTGTGGAGGCACCTCTCTGTCTTGGAATCCGGGAATAAGTTTGTGCGAGCGTCCGACGCCGAACCCGAGATCGCCGCGCGCGCTCCAGGCGACTTGTTTCGGCGTGTCGTGCACCGCGTACAATTCCAAGTCGCCATCCTTGTTGACGACCATGATCTCGGACGTCAGCGCGTACGGGCGCGTCGGAGGGACGAGCGTGAACGACGCTAGAGGCTTGGTGAACCGTTTCGCTGTCGACGCGTGAGCCTAACCGCGCGTGAAACCAGACATGCTTACTCTTGCGCGTGTCGGTGAGAACGAGCACCGACGCCTCGGGCATCTCTGACGCGTTCTGCCTGAGGCCCCAGGGGAGGTTCGCCCACGAGCGCCGTGGTACGTGGGCGTGCTCCCGCGCACGGTCTCCCTCACCCTCTGTCTGCGCGTGCAAGAGATCCCAGAAACGGACGTGGGACGCATCTTTTTCGAGCGCTGCGAGCTGGCCTCTGCGGGCGCTTGAGAACTCGATGCGGTGCACGACGGCGCCGGGTCTGGGCCGCGCTCCGTCCGCCGAGGCCTCCTTTTCCGAGAAAGTGAGAAGGGGGTTCGAGAGCCGGCGCACGTCCCAGACGGTCACGATGGCGTCGCCGCAGCACGCGACTTGGTGGGGGTCGATGGGGTTCGTGGCGATCCCGGAGACCTTGCTCGCGACGTTGGTCGTGGGCGGGGTGGGGGTGCGGAGGTCGAAGAGGCGGAGCCAGCGGGCGGAGATGCCGGCGAGGAGGAGGTGGGTGGATTGGGGGAGGAACGCGAGGGCCGAGACGACTTCGGTTTGGGCGTGTTGCTGGAGGACGCGCGGGTCGGCGCGCGGGCCGACGTCGGCACGGGCGATGCGGGGGTGGGGGCGGGCGAGGGCGTCGTCGAATGGGTTGGAGATGGAGAGGGTGGGGATGCAGGACTGGACGTCCCAGATGGTGAGGCTGGCGTCGCCGCGGACCTTGTCGAGGCCGACGGCGAGGTAGTTGGGGTCTGCGTCGCAAAAGGCGAGGGCGTTGCAGGAGCGGGAGTTGCGCACGGTGAGGGAGACGACGGGGCCGGTGGAGAGGACGCCGTTGCGGGCGACCTTGGTCGCTTCGAGGCGGACGAGGTCGACGCGGCCGAGGGTGAGGCCGATGGCGAAGAGATCGTCAAAGGCGGGGTCGGGCGACCACGCAAAGCACTGGCCACGAGCGAATCAGCAGCCAACTTGGTCGATCGCGCGCGGTTCACCTTCATGAACGAGAGGTCGCTCTGGGAGCTGAGGTGTCGTATTTCGGAGCGATCTGGGGCCCACTCGTACATGGACATCTGGGGCCCGCCGCCGACGACGAACTTGTGCTGGCGACGTGGATGCCATAGGAGATGCTTGTCGGCCTGCGCGTTGACCATGGATGTTTCAGCTGGCGGGTTGAAACACTTGACGTGGCGACGGGGCCATGCGGGCTCGGGCAGTTTGGTTTGGGATCTGCGTGCCTAAATGGCCGAGGCAGTACGCGTGGGACTTAAGACGCCCCCTCCCGCCCCGACCCATCTCATCCTCCGCCCATGAGCAAACGCGCGGGCCACGCCTACTCTTCCTCAGAACCAAACCTCCTCCAGTCCATCGGCGGCACCTCCAAGGCCTCGCGCTACTATGACGAGGAGGCCGCACGCACCAGCCAGAAAATAGACGACGAGCTCAGAGTGAGCGTCTCTCCGCCCCAGCCTTCTGCCGCTCACATCCGCCCAGCGCGAGTGGGCACGCGTCAAGGACGCACAGCGCAAACAGGTCAAAGGTGCGTCTCGACACCGTCCCCGATATCCACCTCACTCGGCACCAGTCATGCTCCTCGGTCAGGCCGAGTCCGGCAAGTCCACTTTACAGAAGCAGTTCCAGCTCTACTATGCTCACCAGACCCTCGAACACGAACGCCCCTCGTGGCGCCCCGTCGTCTACTTCAACATCATCAAGGCCGTCCGCATGATCCTCGACGAACTCGACTTTGAGCTCGCCAACATCGGATCCGACGACTCCACAGAGGGCCAGGCCGTCGCCCACGCCCTCGCCCCCCTCGGCAACGTCGCCAGCGAAATGTCGCGTCTCAGGTCCAAGCTCGTCGCCCTCATTTCCATGGAGGACTCCCTCGCATCCGAACTCAGCGGTGGCGTGTCTGTCGCCGGCGGCCGCAGCGGCGTATATCTCCGAGCAGGCTGGCAGGCTCTCGTCACCCCACTCTCCCCAAACCGTAGTAGGGCTGTGCCGGCAACCGGTGGCCCCTCGCCCGCTGTCGCCCACGTCACCAACCTCGCTTCGCGGACGCTCCACACCTCTCAGGACGAAGTCGACGAACTATGGAAACACCCTGCCGTACGGATATTGTTGAACAATCGTAGGATACGATTGGACGAGTCAGCGGCATTGTGCGTGATTACTCCTCGTTTCCGCCTGCGCTGATCGTGCCTCCCCTAGTTTCTTGGATAACGTGCGGCGGATCGCAGAGCCAGATTACTTGCCGACTACGGGTACAGCTTCCCTCGATTATTCATGTCCACGTGTTGACATGGTCACAGCCGACTTGCTTAATGTTCGCCTACAAACATTGGGTGTTTCTGAACACTCTTTTGACGTGGAGCTATGTGGCTCTCGATACAACTGGCTCATGTACGACGTCGGCGGTGCAGTAAGTATCGCTCCTCTCCCTGGATACGGCCCCTGATATCCCTTGTACCTAGCGTGGCCAGGCAAGTCACACATCTGTCCCGCAGCTGATGGCACTCATTTCCTCTTTAGAGACACGCTTGGGTACCCTACTTTGATGATGGTGTGTTCCATTCTGCGCGGCAGATCGATGCTCCATGGCATAGCATTGTCGCCATGCTCGTGACCCAGTCCTGATATCGTTTCCCTGCTTGCAGCGACGGCCATCATATTCCTAGCACCCATCAGCGCATTTGATCAGGTATGCATCTATTGCTGTGGTACACCGCCCTCCGCTAAGCCAAATACAGTATCTCGAAGAGGATGCTCGGACCAATAGGGTGGATGATTCTCTCCAACTCTTTACCGCCATATGCTCGAACAAACTATTGAAGAACTCGCACCTGGTCCTCCTGCTTAACAAGGTAGCTGGGCTGCTTCGCGAGCTTTATCTGGTCTCCACTCAACTTTGATCCGGACAGACTGATCTTTTGAAAAAGAAACTAGAGGCCGGTATCAAGGTTCGGAAGTAGTGCGCACCATTCCGTTTTAGGGTTGTTTGCTCGATGCTATTCGCTCACCCGTTTCCGCTAGCATCACGTCGTATGGTGATCGTCCAAACACGTATGCCGACGTATCGGAATATTTCCGCGCCCACTTTATCCAGGTACACAGGCGCAACGACATCGGACGTAGAGCGCTCTATGCAGTACGTGGTTACCCGTGCGCTGATCGGCTCATGAATTGATCACGTTCTCAGCACTTTACATCTATGCTCGTGCGTCGTTTTTACCTATCCCGTGTAGGTTCCGCTAACACCCCGCAGGACATTCGCGCTACCCAGGCCATTATCGTCAATGGTAGGTCTTTGCCCTATTTTTCGCTCGAAAGCAATGCTGAGCGTGTGCAGTTGGCGAAGCCATCATTCGTTCGCACATCGCGAGGACCGGCCTTGCCTAATGAACGACATATCTATCGGATTATTGGATCAATGTACGGCTGTGCGATTTCGGTGAATTTTAGTGCTGTCTAGCTACTTAGTATTACTGCTACTAGTTACCCCTCCTTTCGATACCTGCGCTCTCATGGATGCCCTTGTCTAGTAGCCACGCTGTAGAATAGATTCATAACGTCACATGATCCGTGAGACGAACATGCCAAAAATTTCGGGCCGCATGCTCTGCCTATCATCGCGATGTCGACCAGCGGGCTGAAAGCGATAGCCCCGGTGCCCACAGCGGCCGATTTCTTGGACATTGTCTTGTCCAGGACCCAGCGAAAAACGCCAACCGTACGCCGTTCACCCATATCTCGAGATCGAATCCGACGGTGTCCCAGGTCATCCACAAAAACTTCAAGATCAGCCGCATACGCAACTTTTACATGCGCAAGGTCAAATTCACCCAAGACTCGTTTGACGAAAAGCTCGGCGCCATCCTCACCGAGTTCCCGATCCTCGACGTAGGTTGACAGCCTGACCCGACGACGTTGACGAAACGCCCGCGCAGGACCTACACCCGTTTCTCTCGTCCCTCATGAACGTCCTCTACGACAAAAACCACTACAAGCTCGCGCTCGGCCAACTTCGCACCGCCCGACACCTCATCGATCAAGTCGCCAAAGACTACGTGCGCCTCCTCAAATTCGGCGACAGCCTGTACCGATGCAAGCAACTCAAAACGGCCGCGCTGGGTCGGTGGGTCCGAACGCGTCCCCGTTTCCGCCGTCGCTGATCGCACTCCAGCATGGCCACCGTCATGCGGCGGCAAAAAGACCCGTTGGCGTACCTCGAGCAGGTCCGACAACACATCTCGCGTCTCCCCGCGATCGATCCCAACACGCGGACGCTCATCGTGTGTGGGTATCCCAACGTCGGCAAGTCGTCGTTTATGAACAAGGTCACGCGGGCCGACGTCGACGTGCAGCCGTACGCGTTCACGACCAAGTCGCTCTTCGTGGGGCACCTGGATTACAAGTATTTGCGATGGCAGGTCATCGACACGCCTGGCGTATTGGACCATCCGTTGGAGGAGATGAACACGATCGAGATGCAGAGCATCACGGCCTTGGCGCACCTCAAGTGTTGCGTGTTGTATTTTATGGATCCGAGCGAGCAGTGTGGGTATACGGTGGAAGCACAAGTTGGGTTCTCCTCGTCGTTCGATGATGCCGTCTGATCCCATGTCTAGTGTAAACTCTTCCACTCGATCAAACCGCTGTTTGGCGGTAAACCGGTGATGCTCGTCATCAACAAGATCGACGTGACGCGTCTCGAAGACCTCGCGCCGGAAAACCAAACGCTCGTACAAGAGATCATCGACGCTGAACACGTGCAGTGCGTGCAGGTGTCGTGTTATTCGGAAGAGGGCGTCATGGAACTCAAAAACAAGGCATGCGATGCGCTGCTGGCGCACCGCGTCGATTCCAAGCTCAAGGGGAGCAAGATCAACTCGGTCATCAACCGGATCCATGTGGCGCAGCCTGTACCAAGGGACGATGTCGTTCGGGCACCGTTCATTCCGGATGCGGTAAGGGAGCGTAAAAAGTATGACAAGAACGACCCCGATAGACGGAAGCTTCTTCGTGACGTTGAGCAGGAAGAGGAACGTGAGGGCGTTTTCAGCATCAACTTGAAAAGTACGTCGACGTCTAGGAGGGTGCTGACCGCGGCTGACGGTTCCCAGCCAATTATTTGCTGGCAAATGACGATTGGAAGTTTGACACTATGCCCGAGATCATGGATGGCAAGAACGTAGCCGACTTTATTGACCCCGACATTGCCGAGAAACTCGAGGCGCTCGAACGTGAAGAGGAAAAACTCCAAGCCGAGGGATTCTACGAAAGCGACTCGGACATGGTATGTACCCCACCTGCAGAGCCCCGCATCCTGACACCCCCGGGCGCAGTTTGATTCCGGAGACGAGCGCGAACGAGTCGAGGCGCAAACAGCTCTCGCGCACAAGGTCCACTCTCAAAGCATCAAAAAGTCGAAAAAGAACCAGGCGCGCTTGCCACGGACGGCGGGTCTTCGGACGCTCAGCGAGCTGTCGACAGAACTGAAAAAGGCGGGGTACGACCCAAGTAGCATAGAAGCTCGGGCGGGGATGCTGGCCAAGGTGCAGGCTGCAAAGCGGAAGCGGGCAGAGATTGACATGGACGTGGACACGGATTCGGACGACGATGGATCTGACGAGGGCGAGGAGGGAGATTGGATGGATGTGGACGGCGAGGAGCCTGTCAGTAAACGCGCCAAGGGTAACTCGGGCGGTGCGATTGCCAAGCATGCGCGCGCACCGCGGACGAACCGGCAGCTGGCGGGGTTGCGGGACGACCAGGTGAGCGATGTCTGGGATGCCTGAGCGGTTGTTGATTTGATGTGTCTCTAGCAAGCGTCCAAGGCGATCAAGCTGCGGAATCTGGGTCAGCGGGAGCGTAACATGCTGGCCAAGGCTGGGGAGAGTGATCGGGCGATTCGGGTTAAAAAGGTCTTTATTCGTGTGTATCCATCGTGGGCAGTAGCTGACGTGGGTCTGTGTAGCCAAAGCACTTGTTTGCTGGCAAGCGCAAGGCGGGCAAAACGAGCAGGCGATGATTCCCAGTGTTGTAATGGCATTCCCCTCTTTTTGCCAATTCATGCAATGCTACAGTCGTTATTTTGGGTTTGACGACCCGGGCGGTACGTCTTGCACATTAAAGCAATCGAGCAGGGGTCAATCATGCAATCAATGTTGGACGAGTGGATGTCGAGTTCCTCGATGACTTCGATGTGATGTAATCACCCATATGTAAATCCCCGTGAACTGGGCTAATGCCCGACTCTGCCGGAGACTCGTGTTTTTCATTTCTGCTCAGAGTTGCCCCAGGTCGTGAACAGTCCCGACGGGAGCCAGCGAGTGACCAGCCGAACGATGCTGACGGCATCCTGCTCGACTTTTCGCTCAGGGGGTTGTTTGCCACGTCAAGTGGAGTCTTAAGTGATTACTGAGAGCACTCCACAGGAACGTCGAAAAAATGACATGACTGACAGCGCCCCCTGGACACGTCGGGGGCTCAGATTCTAGAGGGCCTCGAAGGCACCCGGTGCCTCTTGGGCTCTCAGGCCAAGCTTGTCCCACACCCAGGCGTGCCTTGACCAAGACGAAGACCACGCCGACTCCGCGCGCATGTGTGAGTGTGCCCCGAGGAAAAGACGTTTCTTGGCTTGGTTCCTTCATGCCAAGGGCGTCCAAGGGGTGCTGCGTGCTGGCAGGCTCGCGATCTGTCCTCGGAAAGGCTCGTGCCTGACCTTGTTTCCGAGTGATACGACGGCGAGGCCGTCTGTTCCTTGTGAAACTGGACCCTGGCGGGCGTTTCCCCCGCATTGCCAGCGAGTGGTCACTCGCTGATCATGAATGGCCTTTCCCGGCATTCCATAGGCGGGCTATTCGCGGTGGCATGAGAAGCAACAGAGCGTCCCGGGTCGTGACTTTCCATACGGTGTCACTGCCCGAGGGAAAGACGTTGCCGGGCAAGTTCCTTGGACGCTCTGTGCTTGGCACGGGTTGTTGCGCAGGTAGGATCAGCGCCGCGTTGGGACCCACCGGAAGGCGAGCTCGGACCTGTCCACGTCTCCGAATGATACGATGCGATGGAGACCCTGCGCTCCTTGCCGCGTTTCTTCCTCTCATTCCCGTCGCACTGCCCGTGCGCGGCGAACGGTGCGTCATATGCACGCGAGCGTGGTGCTTCATTATAGACGGCAAACCTCTAACCCGGTCATCCGGCGCCCGGTCGTGGCAACGCGGGGCCAACGACGTCTGTGCACCACTCTGGTGCACCTCCGGCCTCGTGTCCGACGCATCGTGCAGGGATCAGCGCACGGAATTGCTAGCCACTAAAACGCGCCCCGTTTCATCAGGGCAGTGTTGACGGGGCAGTTTTGTCACCAGCGTCGTGTCAGTGGCAGGCGCGGCGCCCGAGCAGCAGGAGGCTGTGCTTTCCACGTGTCACGTGTGTCGCGATGGATGGGACGGGTGCGGGACGTCTTGAAACTCTCCGTCACCGAGGTTTCGCCCGAGTGTGCTTGGCAGGGGGGACACGTGCAGGGGAGATCAGACCCGTGGTTGAGGTTGATCCTGCTGTTGTCCAATCGGTGTGATCCGTGGATCGACCATTGTCATGATCAGTTTCAGGTTTGTACATGTGCATGATGCGATTTGGGAAGCAGATTGGTACATCGTGAATTGGTATTTACAGGGAGGCAAAAAAGGGCGTAGTGTAGTGTGCGACAGCTAGGCAAAGTAGAAGATATGAGATAAACGAGAAAATTAAGTATCGATAACACGAGAAATACATCAAAGAACATTGATTCACTTTAATGGAAAACATCGACGTCTTCCTCCTTTATAAAATCAGGCCCACTGCTCTCCGTACGCTTGGCCCAGATTTTACCAGCCAGCACGACCGCGTCCTCTTGGGTGAAGTTGCATACCTCTTCGAGATGCCGTGCCAATTCTTCCACCGTCAGTGCCTTGGACCGGATGGGCAGGCGCTGCTTGCGATCCCTGACTTTCATCACCCATCTCAACAGCTTGCCTGCCAGATGAACGAACCAGCCCGTACGTTCTGGCTTCCACGAGGTCTTGGTCATGTGATCCAAGAGCATGCCATGGATCGCCGTCTGCGACGCCTGATATTGCTTGAGGTAGACGTTGTTCAATCCGGCAGTCGCAGTGACGCAGACGTGCGTGGTGCAAAAGAGGTTGGACCTCTCGAACAAGGAAGCGTTCCTAGTCCACCAGTCCTCCATCGGCTGTTCGTTCTCCATCCCAGTGATGACGAACGCCACGGGAACTTGATTCTGACACAGGATGTCACAGAACAAACGATAGTTATTTTGCATGACTGCGGTGATACGGCCTTTGCGGATGCAGAAGATGAGCAGGCGGATGCCGCCCGTGCGTAAGAGCTGGGTGATCAGCACGTTGGCTTTCTCGATCGCGGTGAGGTAGTCGTTCTTGCTCAGACTCGGTTCGTTGAGTCCGACGGTGTCGAACAGACGAATGTGGTGGCCGCGTCTGTTCTTGTCGGTGAGGACGATGTCATAGGAGGTAGCTTCTAGCGTGCAGCCGCTCGCACTAGAAGATACGTCGGCGAGCTGCTCCCCGGCGATGAGGTTGATGACGGAGCTCTTCCCCGCTCCAGTCTCTCCAACGACAAGGATATTGGGAGTGCAGGATCGTTGGGCCTGATAAGATGGAAGATCGTCTGTAAACAGCATTTCTGGAGACACTTGAAAATCATGTTCATTGCGGTTAGAAGACTAGCGTCGAAAATAACACTTACTCATCTAATGCAAGAATTAGGATGATTCTAGAGTAGAAAATTCATGATCGGGTCGAATTTATAGAGAATGGCGTCGACGGTCACCTCCAGTATATAGCTTAGATCAAGTAACCGAAGGTGCTGTGGACATTTGGGTTCAGCACAAACTTTGATAAGGCTTTGATGCAGAACGTTGAGTTACGCTGTGCTCTCTGTTCTTGGATTCTAGCGCCAGTGATGGAACGTGAGATAAAAACCACCACTAGTGTGTTTTTCACACACCATAATCCAGAGCGCCCATCGAACGTTGCGCCGACCAGCTGCAAGAAAGCTATGTAAGCTCGAGCGATCACGCCAACAATGCCGCTCACACCCAGAAATTAATCAACGTCATAGCCCAAACACGAGGTCTTCATTCCAAATAGCATTTTACCTGTACTTTAAGGCAGGTGTTCCGCATGGACTGTGTGCACGTTCAACGGCGACATTCCGGCTGTAATTCGCCGTCCTGTACGTTTCATTGTATGAATGAACACGCCATTCTCGTACGGCACACCCTGTTTTATCATGGCAGAACTCGTTCTACAGTGCATGCTGTTAGTGCGGCACTGGGACCGAGAACTCGTCCGAACTAAAAGCGATCGGCGCTCAGGAAGACTGGACATACTTTTCGAACTCGACTCGATGCTGATGTTCAGAAAGGTATGGTCCTTTCCCTTGGGTGTTCAGCGGCGCACTCTAACGCCATTGACAGTCAACGGCTCTGCGCTCAGAGGGAGTCAGGGGAGGATCCAAGCAAGTGCGTTCGTGCCAGCGGTTGGCGCAAATCAGCTCTGAACTCAACCAAACATCTAGGAGATCAAAAACGTCGTCGTGTTTGGAGAAACAGGCGTGGGGAAGAGTTCCCTTATCAACCTGATCGCTGGTCGAAACATATCAGAAACCTCGAGCAGTGCCATGGGTTGCACGCTCACTTATCGGCGTCACTTGTTAAGGCTGGATAATGAACGCTTCGCCATATGGGACACCGCAGGGCTAGACGAAGGTTCGCAGGGTACTGTTCCTGCTGAGAAAGCAGAGTCATACCTCAAGCAACTCCTTCGCGACTTGGGCAAAGCGAACGGCATCGACTTGCTCATCTACTGCGTGCGTGGAACGCGAGTCCGGTCCGCTCTGCTCACGAATTACCACCTTTTCTACTCCGCGATCTGTAGAAAGAAAGTCCCGATCGCAATCGTAATCACGGGTCTCGAGAATCAAGAAGGCAACATGGATACGTGGTGGTGGAAGAACGAGAGACAATTCACGGCGCTCCATATGCGCTTCGACAACTATGCTTGCGTTACAACGCTTCAATCATATATGGAGAACCCAATACTGGAGGAAAGACGAAAAATATCAAGAGAAGCGCTAATCCAGATGATCAAGAGCACATGCCGCACCGAGCAATGGAAGCCAGCTGAACGCAGTTGGGTGGATACGGCATTTCCGGATATTCGTGCCATATTGTCTCCCAAGGAGGGAATCAGTCGAGCGGCCAACGTCATCATGTGCGATGTCTCCCGACACAATCCGGCCGGTGAAAGTGCCATAAATCGCCCTGCCACCTTTCAAAACCCTGTCACCCTCTCTTTTTTCCTCGCCAAGCTGATGGGCTGCAGCCCTGTGTTGGTTGTGAACGAGGAATCACAAAACGGGCTTCCATTCAACGTCTCTATGAAACGCACACCGGAACACCTATTTCGCGTCCACCAGGTTCCTCGGAAACAGATGCCGTGTGAAGGGAAGCAAGAGGGTCCGATTATCAAACGCGGAGCGGATCTACTTGTCTTCTGTGTGGAGAAAAAGGCTGGTGGATACAAAAGCGTCAAACTTCAATGGGAACATTTCAACCTCACCTACGGAGGTGACCTTTCTCCACAGATTGTCATTGTCATCGGGGCCACGGACCAACGATCGGCGGAGGAATGGTGGAACGACATGGTGCAAGACGGAGCGATCACAAAGCCCGGCGATGCTTCTATCGCTTACTGGCCTCCAAGCGAGCCATTTGCTCAAGCTGATGCAAGAGGACGGCTACGAGACCTCATAAATGCTCGTTGCATCGACTGTAGTAAAGTGAACCCCGCTGGGGACAAGCGGATCTTCAGGCGCGGCACCTTGCGTTCCCGCAAAATGTCTCTGAGGAATGGCAGTCCGGACAAGCTGGTCGCTGACCCAGACGTAGACGTCTTGACGACATGGGGTATATGGGAGCATGTTTCGACTGAGAAGGGCACGGCATTTGAATCGGATGTCATCGATATTTCGTCCCATTACTAGCCGATCACGAATTTTTGGCAGGCTTTTGTCTTGAATTACCTTATTTTCTAGTGCTTGACGGTGGAGCTGTGATAGTCTTGGACACTGCGCGGATGGGTTGTACTCATTACTCTCATGTGATACATATGTACTCATGAACCCCACACACCGTGGTTCACTCATAGTCAATATTCATTATTACTACATCATGACTTCAGAAAGATACAGACCATAAACATTTATCCCCTTGAGGTACCTTCCACTCCCACTCTTCCTCGAACGGTGCGAGACTCGAGTCCACACCTTCCTGATGAGCCTTAGTCTCCATCCACCCGACAGCCATCTCCGCTGTCAGGCGCTCCGATGGTTCTGGACCCCACAAGTTCTCCACGAAGCTCCACATGTCGGGAGGGATTTTGCCCTCTGGAAATTCTGGCCGTCGATTGGATGTAACATGAGCACGGAGCTGTACACCGTTCATCCCATGGAAAGGGGATCTACCCGTATAAGCCTGTAAACATTTGATGAGGCGTTGCGCGAGCGACTCTGAATCAGAGTTATCTGCGTACCGCGTAGACGGTACAACCCAACGCATACATGTCGCACGCTCGTTTGTTCACTTTGCGTTTATCTTCCTTGCTCTCCGCCTCAAAGATCTCTGGCGCCATGTAGTGGTATGTACCACCCATGACGATCTGGGATGGAGCAGTATGAAAGCGATCGTCCGTATCAAAGGTTGAAGCAAGCCCAAAATCGGCGAGACAGGCACGTCCTTTATTTGTGATAAGAATGTTGTCCTGCAAGTACGGAACGGAATGAAATCGCTATTCCAGGGGGGAAAGTAATAACATACTGGCTTGAGATCTCGATGAGCGACATGTGGTTTCATCGAGTGCAGATAGTTCAGACCCCGAACGACATCCAACGTCTACAGAGCAAGTAAGATATAGTCTCTGCTAACGAGCATTCCCGCTCACCAGCCGTATTCGATCCGCTTTAGGATTCCGCTCGAGATATTTAGACAGAGTCCCCTGGTCCATCCAAGGTGAGACTAGTGCAGAACTGATGTTCGGTCCTTCGGTAGGCATTCGGTAAACACCATACAATGGCAGGCAGTTCGGATGGCGTAGATGCCTCCAGACAGTAGCCTCTTTGGAAACTTGCTACGTGTTCCTCAGTCAAAGTCCAACCTACATAGGTTGCGACATAGAATCACCTTGTTATACTCGGGCAAGCTTTGGTCATCTCGTTTGAGGGCTTTCACGGCGACTAGACGAGAACCGACCTTGCCCTTGTAAACGAAACCAAAACCTCCTTGACTCTCCGATACGAGACCACTGATTGTGCCTTCCTTGAGGTACATACCCCGAGGACAACATCCGAATTGCTTTGAAAACTGGACGAGGGGGTTAAAAAGGCACCTCTGATACTCTTCGCCGAGTTCAACCTTGGCTGCAAGCAACTGAAATCCCGTCAGTGTCACATTCCAATTATCTCGATATTCTCACCACTCACGTCATGGAAAAGGTCAACAAGCTCTTCAACTTCAGGCCCGCACTGATCTAAAATGTCCCTCCTCTCGGGTCCAGTGATACATAGGGCTACCACAGCAGCCAAATGGAGGATATCACAGTCAAGCACCATCATTCCATTCAATAACGAGGGGTTACATTTATGTTCCCCAGGTGGAACGTTAGTCTGAAGGATATCGGTCGAGTATGAGGAAGTTAAACAAGGAACTACGTACCACACGAAGGAGCTCAAGCAGCCTATTCTTGATCGACTTGTAAGCTAGAATGCATTGCATATCACCAAGCTTCGCCCAGTCCTCTATCAGCCGTTTCAGTTCCGAGGTTTGGTCCGACCAGTCATCCCGAGAAAACCAAGACCATCCACGCCGAGGGCACAGGCTTAGATGCGTATAGGTGTAAGCCACCAATCCCTACGTGAGTATCAGACAAAATGAACGACGTCCTGAATCCACAAATCACACTACCGGAAAAATTGGAACCTTTTGAACCAACTCCAAACAGCTCTGATTACTCTCCGTAGATGAGAAGCCACTAAACTCTTTCACAATCTTGAGGACCCCTTCCCTGGTGGTATGTCGCAGGACTTCCGCAGCCTGTCTAAACTGCGCCAGTAAATCAGGTTTACTCCTTTGCCCGTCAATTGTGGTATACTTTGTGGTGTGGTGTGAACGATCCCTGAACCATTTATGAAAGGCATTCGATCGACCCTCTGGAGTCCCCAGTTGTGCGGAGCGGTTGGGAGTAAGTGTGCCCCCAGCTGAGGAACGGGAAATGTTTGAGTTCCAGCGACCGTTAGCGGGGACATGGGCAAAATCATCCCCTAGATTACTCGACTGAAACCGGGGGCTCGCCAGATGCGGATGATGGTCGTGCTCTGGTAAAGTGCAAGCTCAATAGTGATATGAGGAGTATGAATGAAATACGATACCGTGATGGTGAAAATTGGCGGTGTCATAGCTGAAAGGGACAAGGGAGGGGTCAAATTGATGGTCAAACGGCCCATCCCCGTTGTGGATGGGTTGCATTCCCGTATTGTCACCGGCGAGGTGTGAGCCAACGTGGCGAGTGTACTCGTGACGTTCGACTAGTCTGTGGCAGATGTAGCACTCCATTTGCGAGAGTATGCAAGAGAGTAGATGTGAAATACAGGCAGGGTGCTTCAGGCGAGTTGTGCTGTTAGCTGGGCACCAACACACGAATGATGCACTGACTTAGGTTGTTGGCGGCTTCCCGGGGCATCCACAGCATACCATAAAGGCTATTGTCAGGTTTGAGAACATGAACAACGTACATTGTGCCAAGAAGAGGTCAAGTTGTAGTTGTGGGTCCGTGTGAGTTTGTTGAATGTCCAAGTTTGTACTTGTCATTGTTTTTGAAGACTTCGTCGTTGTGCCCTGGTTTGGAGGACAAGGATGGCATCTTTTAGCGCTAGCGATGCCTTGAAACTCTGGCGAGGCATGGCCAATGATCCCGATTGCCCTCGATCACCCCCCAATTTCCTTTACTGTGGGTCCTTTGACTATAAACTCCAAGCCTTTCCCGTCATTTCCCTCACAAATGTCGGTCATTACGTCTGGATCCCTGTCGAATGGAAGCATGCATTCAGATTTTTGAACCACGTTACATATTGTCTTTGGACTGCCTCTCAGGACCAACGACTTCCGGAAGCCACTCGTGACACCAGTCTACGCAGAGCAAAGTATGCGGAACGCCTGAGATCTGGGTTTCTCGACGAAGTCGTCACGTACTGGTATCCTCCCGGTACCCAGCTTCCCACCGACGAGCAACCCATTCGCCAAGACCAACCATTACACTCCTCGTACCTCACGATTTTTCTTTCAAATATGCTCAATAGAGGAAATCAAACCCTGCGACATTTGGTACGTACATCATGTGGACTTGATAGCTATATCTGATCGGTCATTTTCGCAGACTGGGAAAAGTGGGCCAAGGAAAGAGCAACCAACCGCGTCCTGTACGGGGTCCTGCCAGACCCTGACACACAGGCGTACGAACATCTGTCAGAGGAAAACAAGGCAGCACGGATACCCAATGCACCATCTGTGGAAATCGATTCGAGTAGCTGGAAATGTTACGCCTTGGAGGTACTTGCAACACCCATAACTCAGGGGCCACCCACGGGTCGTGTCGTTCGACGTCTCCGTCCCGAGCCTGGATCAGATTCAGATACTGGTAGGACGTACGTTGCAGCGTACTCGGTTATCTCAGTGTGATAACGAATTTCTTTGGTAGCCTGACTAGTTCTAGGAAACGGAAACGCCCCACGCTATCCTGAGCGCCCATGGCTATCTGTAACGGAAAATCCTTTACGGCAAGCCACTCGTCCTCAACAAGGTTACTATCCGGCGCTTGGTATGTACACGGGTCGGCGAGTTGTGGGCGAAGGTTCGTACCATGTACGCGCCATGGATGTGGTAGCACGTCGAAATGTTCCTTGGTTACCTTGTATAGTGATCTACAGTGGTATGTTCCTGCCGGGTCCAACCTAACGTTGCCCGGAGCCGCCCCTATGACATTGACGCACAGAAGTTCTAGAAACAACTTGATAGCCACCGGGCAGGCGGCGCTTGATCACTGGCACGCTTGGCACTGAAGGGCCATTGCAAGTTCTCGAATCTTTGATTCGTTTCCGGAGTACAATATACACATTATATGATTAACACATTATATGATTACACAAGTACTGATATATCAGTCCCGGTGATTTTGCCATCCCTGGATAGCTGGCGCCTGATGAACTGGACGATCTGCTCACTCGATGGTCGTTTAGAGGGGCTCGGCGCCCAGCACGATTCCACAAAGTCCCACAGCACGTCTGGGATAGCCTTGCCATCCCATCCAACCTCCCGAGGTGGTTGGTGGCCACGCGAAATCAGGATCACGATCTGTGCCACCCGCTGAATCCCGTGGAACGGTAGTTTGCCTGTCAAAATCTGTTCAAATTGTCAGTATTCAGAGAGACGAGACGGGTCGGACGCGAACACGAGACCTGCAGCATGATGCTTCCAAACGAATAAATGTCGGCTTGTGGGTTGGACAGTTGCGACGTCGGGGTGTCTTCTTTACACCCACGAAGGAGTTCGGGGGCTGCCCATCGAATGTTGCCGGGGAACGCAACGCCGGACATCGACGTGTCCGACACCTCGACAAGTGTCGAGAGACCGAAATCAGAGAGACACGCTCGTCCGGCTTTGGTGATCAAAACGTTCGACTGATTGATCAATGATGAGGTTCCTCGTAGGAACTGAATTCGAAATCAACGTACGCCGCTAAGGTCACCGTGGACTACGTGATGAGAATGCACTGCATTAGTCAATGAAGTCAACTGAACGGAGAGAGAAGGCCCAAGGACTCACGATACTGCAAACCAGTGGCGATGTCACCAAGCTGTTCAGGCTCCGGTCATATTACCTGAGATCTAGAGTGTTTTTCGCGACATACCAACATCAGTCTTCTCTCCTGAGTCAGTTCGGATCCAAATTCCTCGAGATATTCGGACAAGGTGCCATTATCTGCCCACGGGCAGACAAAGGCGAAGAATGGCCCGAATCCTAACGTGGTGCCCAACAAAGGCAAAACGTTCGGATGGTTGAGCCCAGCCCAAACACGGAGCTCTTGTTTAACAGCCTGCCAGAAAGGTATGAATAATGGATCCAAA
>JBBPUA010000327.1:0-21122 GCA_038094355.1 Afroboletus lepidellus | reverse complement strand
ATTCTTCTTTGGAGGGATCTGAAAACAAGATCGAGAGCAGCGACGGCGGGCGACGCGTTGTAGTTACGGTACTGGATTTGGCCTGTTAGATAGCTGGCAATAATAGGTGTCGGTCAGATCCAGTCTACAGATTGCACGGCCAGTAGTACCTCGTGAGCTGAGCAGTGTCGATCTCCTGAACAAACAAAATGTTGAGAACGTACATCTCCGCTCCGTGCTTTGGCGGACCGCCTTCGCCTTCGTCGTAGTACTGAACGTTGATCACCAGTGGCTGGGGCAACGGGTAGGCAGAGACGAGCCTTGCATCATTGTCGTGCGCTACCCTACCTGGTAGGCCCATCCAAGCCTGTATCCATGCGGTGGTGCGTGTCGCAAGATCGTAAATGCGGCTTTTCAGGTGACACGGGACAAAGGGAGTGGTAATGCCGACGTGGTACGCATACAACTTGATTCCCGGTGGGACCTCCACCGGAAAGAAATTGGCGCGTAACTTGATCTCTCTCCCCTCCGTCCCAAAGTCCGGACGGAGAGGCATATGAGCATCACCGACTGCCCCTGAATTCAACGAGGCCACGAGGGCCTTGTCAGAGTCATCTGCGATACGCGGATCGATGTCCGCAGGTTGCCCGTGCATGAAGATGCTGACGAGAAAAAGAGTTAACCAGGGGCGCTCATAATTGGTGAGCATGCGTACCTTCCTCGACCACGTCCCCTCGGCGGGCCTCCGCGAGCTTGAAAACCCCTCCCACCACCACGTTCGGCACCCCTGAGATACAATGTGGTTCCACCGCGCCCACGAGTGGTCCCCGAGTCGGGAGAGCCCCGCCCCCCTCGAGGACTTGCGCGGCCTCTTCCTCTGTCAAAGATGCGCCCTCTGCTGGTCATCGATCTGATGGATAAGGGCTAAGGGGTTGCGCTGGGTGCCAGGGAAAACAATCAAACATATGGCTTACACATCCTTTGGCCTCCCTCTAGTTCTGGTCGGAAATGACGATCGTTTGAAAAATTCGGCTTTTGATCGCGGAGACATATCTTCACCTCCCGTACATTATTATAATAGACCGAAATGTAACATTGCCAGCTCTGGGGCGGCATGCCTTCATTTCTTCCCGAGAATGCTACATGAGTCGCCAGGAAGGTTACCGATCGAATCGGAGCTTTCGGCAAATTTGGCAAACATGGGATACACGTACACTATGTGTACAAGGGGTACTAAGCTACAAGCCCAGGAAAAAAAACATCCTGGAGGACATTATCCACAGGTAACCAAGGAAAAGAGGATGCGAAAAGAAAGAATGCGAAACGTACGCAACACAGCCTTCACCACCCCACCAACAATTGTTGTACCCTCCCCCATCGTTGATCCACTTCAGATGGATACCTGTCCGCCGAAATCTTTTCTAATCGTGGCATCACCGTTTTCAGGCACCTTGCCATGGATTCCCATTCCTTTTCATCCTCGCCGAGCGGGGAATACCCGACGCGCATCTGAGTGATGTGATGATTCGTCACGCCCCATTCATTTTCATCTTCCCTCTCGGCCTCGTCCTCCATATCACCATCACTCTCGATCTCCATGCCGCTTCGTTGTTTCCCCACCCGAACCCCGGACGGCAGCCCCAAAGAACCATCAAACACGATCCACAAGGTTTCCAACTGCCGACACGCTCGCAACACCGCGAGCACCGCCCCGACGGTGGCAACCGGCCTCGCCTTGGTCACGTCAGCCACGCCTACCTTTAGACTCGTCAAACCCCTCAACCCTGTTATCCAAGTCTCATACCCCTTGTCGTCCACCTCGCCCGCACAATACGTGCTCACGTCCAGCTCCCTTAGCGAGGGAAACGAAGTGAGCGAGGTGAGGAGCGATGGCGAGAGAGAAAATGTATCGCTCGCAGGGGTACTCCAATAAGATGACGTCAAGTCGATTGTGAGCGTACGCAAACGAGTCTTGTCTAGCCGTGTCGACAACACACCCACCAGCGTTTCCATGTCCGTCGTCGTTGAATCATCTGCGCCAATCCGCAGGTGGAAATCGGTTGGGCTGCCCTGAATGGTGTCAAGATAGCGCAGACAGAGAGCAGCGCTGTTACCCCCGAGCGACAATGTATGAACGTGCGATGGGAGCCGACCAACGAAAGCTGCAGTAGACGAGTTGTTGAGCTCGATGCTGAGTGTGTCGAGTGTCTGCCTGGAAGCAACAGCATCCATGACCGGCTGGGAGAGTGCACAGCTACGCAAGACGCGGAGGTGTGGCCACTGACGTACGATTTCGCCAATCTCACGCGAGTGGTCGCTGTAGGAGGAACGCGGAAAGAACGCGGTGAAGGAAGTGACGTTGGGGCAGAGATTGGGAAGATCAGCGAGCACGGCAAGTTCGGAGGAAACGTGGTTGGGCCAGCAGATGAGAAAGAGCGATACGGTGGTCACTCTCGGGCCCGCAAAGTATTTGATAAGTGACACGCTGGGATCGATGAGGTTGGACATTTTTAGTTCGCTCCATATGAGCTCTGTGAGGTTCGGAAGTAGAGGAAGTGATGCTTTGGGGTATCTGGCGAGGGCATTGATGACATTTTGTTGGACGGTGGCCGAGATACGCCAACAGGGACCACGGACAAATCTGACACGCACGGCGTATTTATGGAAGGTTATCCACTGTTTTTCACCCATGAACATTCGGACCTGCGAAGCGCAACAACTTAAGACAAATGTCAACAAACGTGACGGGACGTACGATGAAGGAATAGTGCTTCTTGGCCCACATGCGGCGTGGCAAGACCTTTATCAATGGATCTAGGCTGTCTAGACGCATCCAGAGCGCATCCAGCGCGGGTTCGCTCAACGTACGACACGCACGTGCAAGCGATGCGAGCGAGCGTTTTCCCATGGAACGGTCCCATTTGTGTTCACTCTCAGTGGACTCGTCGAAGCGACGTATAAAGTCGAGAATGAGCGAGAGAATTTCGGATATGAGAAGAGCACGATGGATGGACGTGGCCACTTTTGGAGGTCGACTTGGTCTGAAGCGCTGTGGAATAGAGAGCAAGGGTTTGCTAGCCGTTCGAACAACATCTCGGGAGCTATGGTCTAGGTCAGCAGGTGTAGTGCGGGGGGACAGGCTTGATTGCGCACGCGCTAGGCTCGGTGTCCTCCAAGTCTGTGAGGCTATGTGACGAGCAGCAGAGCGCGAAAGGCGGCCGCTCATTTTTCCGCTGTTTGTGGAAGGACGACATGAACGTCGACGAGGGCGGACCTGCAATGCGACAAGGGCACTGTACATGGGCACACATTCACACGCGTTCTGGCTACCGAAGCACGAGATGACGTCATTGCACAAATTCTGGGATTCACTATAAAAGCGTTTTTTTTTTTTTCATTCATCAACCATCATTTCTCATGTCGTCCCACGTTCGACCTCGTGAAAGCAGCTAAACAGGCAGAGCATCAGGCGCTTCACCAGGGAAGCGCAAGAGTCAGAGCGGGATGGTCGGCCGTGATTCGAAACGTCGAGATGGAATCGCTCGCTGTTGATGCGTCGCCATCAATGGTGCCAATGTAATACTGTCCCAGCTAACCAGCTGAGGAACGGAAGCGCGAGAGTAACGGTTTAGATGGAGTGTCACCTCGTAGGATCGCGGCTGACATTCAGACTTGATCACACAAGCGGTTATAAATGGTTGGAGTGATGATGTCAACATTGTCACTTCTAAATTCTAAGCACACCCTGCATCCATCGTTCATACCCAGAATTTCCGTCGAGGCCTTCCCACCGGAAGCCACTCAAAAAATCCCAGATGCACAAACTCACACAACAAAAGGTCAAACGTCTGTCAAAGAATGCTGACAAGGAGCTTGGAACAAACAAGCGCGCTGGCGTTGCCACGTACAGCCATGTCAAGCAGACGATGCAAACGTCCTTTTGTGCAACAGAGTTTGACACCAAAAGTCGTGGTCGCGCTGACCATTCACCTGTCCAAGGTAGTCTGGCTTCACCTATCCCGTGGCGCTGACCATTCGATGGCCATCGTAGAACCCACCTGAGGTATGGGTAGACGTAGGGATAGTGTAATGAATATATTCAAGAATTGGTTTTGTTTGCCGTCTGAAATACGGCGGGAGGAGAATTGCTTGACCTCAGAGGTTAGGCTACACATATAACGAAGGTGACAGGCACTAATGCAACCACCACGAGTATTTCGAGCTACTTCATACTTATGACAATGGCGGACTCGTAATCATCTATTCCCAGAATATATCGGATTTTATCATAAAACATCGTTCCTCTCACGCAGTCAAAGATGACACTTTTAGACCAGGGCGGATCATAAATTTGTGCCCACTGGGGGACCGAGATCTCCCCAAGGATAGCCACACATCTCTGTTGGCTGGCATCGATTGTGAATCGCATTACAGGATAGGGCCGAAAATCGCCAGAGGGGCCATATGGCATGGCGAACCGCCAGAAACCCCTTGCGTGTCCGTCGTCCGAAGATTCAACGTAGCACAAACGGCCTAAGCACTCGCTGAACCGACCGTGGTTCACATGAGCGACGTCATGCAATTCGACGGTCATCGGAAGGACAGTGTCTGTGGGTGAGTGTCGGGGTAATGAAAGGTCAATGCAGGAGAAGCGAAGATCATCGCCTTCCAGGATTTGATGCAGGAACCGAAAGTTCGTCGTACCGGAAGTGGCTATGCAAGAATTCTGAATGAGATCGAGACTCTCGATCTGACCAGGTGCGATTCCTTCATGCGAGAGACGGAGAACACTAACGTCATCGTGGAGTGGATATGGGTGGGAGGGAACCGTGAAAGCTTGTAGGAGAGTAAATGGAATCGCTTGAGAAGCCGCGCGTTCAGCGTGGGGAAATAGAGCAATAATGTGTGTTTTCGTCAACATGATGACCTTGTGAAATTCACCATTGGCATGCGGTCCCTCGACCTGATTTTCGATGGGCACGTTTATAGGACTGGGCAGAATACACGAACTGTACTCACTAAGTCTGATCGAAATTCAGGCAAGTTAAAGAATGATCGGGTTTCCGCATAGAAAACCAATCGTTGATAATGAATATACAAAAATGGTGAGCGGCCACCGTCGATATACAGAACCTGATCGGAGTTCCTCTTTGGAACGTCGAGGGTATGAGAATGATAAATGGCATCACCGCTCACCCTAAACTCCAAGAGTTTCCTACGAGATAAAACGTGAATGCCAAGAATGTCACGAGGGACCTACACACCATGAGACTTCCTCTGCGGCAAAACGAAGTATGATAATGATGAGTAGCCCATTAGCAGACACCAAGGAGTTTGCGTCCCATGCGTGAATTGGCGATGGAGATTCCCACAGCAGCTGGTGAGGTCGTGACCTTATACTTGAGTCGAGGTCGAACACCACGAATTTGGTGGACGATTCGCAGCCGACCAGCCATTTTCCGTGCAAAATGACTGAGAGAATTTCCAGGGATGTCGGTGTTGGGATCGGTATATTCGAGATGTCTCGCATAGGTTGTGACTTCCACGACCGTTCTACGCGTTCGGAATGGACGAGTGTGCGCTCGAAGAACTGTATCGATTGGGAAGGGAACGGTCCGGGGGGACGGGGCAAGCGGGCGTTGCTGTACAGTGTCCTCCAAATCGCAATATCGTAAGTAAGACCATAAAATTGCTTGGAAACCTGCAGAGCGTACTACCAGTGCGCATAAGCGGACGGTCCGATGGAACTGGCGCTTACCGCTCGCAGGCGTACGACGTCCAGAGGACACAGAGAACAAATAATGTGACAGATAACCTCTGGTGGTAGGATGCACAGGGAATCCATGTCGGTGAGGTATAGAGCGGTTCTAGTCAAGGCGCTCAAGGTGTGTCAGTGGTCACGTGGCTTTTTTTCTTCGATTCCGACATAGCCTTGCAAGTTGACACCAAGTTCCATCCAGAACGTACCCTTTCCGAGCCAGACCCCAGCGTGGTCTGATTACTCACGCTGTCCATTGCACATCTTTGTGGATACGATATGGGACGCGAAGCACTTGCTAGTCTTCAACGTTTCAGCACTAATTATCTCCACCTCCAGGTCCGACCCTCGGACGCTGGCTTTCTCCCCAATCTCGATAACTTCCCGTTCTGATGGTACATAGTCGATCAAATCTCCCTTTCGCGTCTGTGAAGATCACCAAACCATGATCCTGAATTCCTGACGCACCACCCGTCATAGAAAAACAGTATGGAAAGACAGCGAGCCTTACTCGTCGACTGCCCCGATCGCAAAGATACCTCTTGTAACTAGGGCTAACGATGGCCTTCATGGAACTTAGGCGCGACGAAAGGCAAGCAACATACGCCGGACATTATATTCTCCCGCATCGTAACGGAATCTTTACAGTCGCGCCTAATTCCGTGTATCACGGTGACCCACGTTCGCTGAATGCCGAGTCGGGGAATCTCGGAAAGTTGTTTCTCTCTGGTGGTCACACACAACGACTTATAGACCCTCTAACTCTAGCGTAGTCCAGATTCATCGAGTGTTCACAGGTTGCATCCAGCTTGCGATGACCATTGGTTTATATCTTCCGTTAATCCTGATCCTGGTGGCTGCCACAACTCTGGCTACCCCAATCATATACGATGGGCGTGCACCTTACAGTTATACAGACAACGACCTCAATAACTCCATCGACCCATACTTATCGTAAGTCTGCACTCTTGCAAGTATTTCATTCAGCTAACTGTCTCGCTACAAGCGTCGTCAAGGGAAGCACTGAGAATGCAACTCATGTGAGTTACCCTTGCTGACTTATAATGGCTCACAACGATAACCCTGTTAGTACACTACGCTCCTTGGGCACGATTTGGACCCCACTCCATTATGGAATGCGCCCCTCAACTCATCACGCTCACTTCCGAGTCTCTCATATCCCATTGAACAATCGATAATGATTGCGATCGATAATACTTCTATTTTCGTTCCCGGTGGGAATCCTCCCAAACCACAGTATGGTTTCCGCCGCACTGAGCTCATCGCACAGAAGTACGGAAACCATACTGTTCTTAATGGCATTGCCGATGTGGGCACGACCGTCTTTCACGTGTCTATTCGTTCATATGACCAACTCCCCTTGAATATGAGTCACGAATATCAAATTGTATGGATCGAGCCCGGCGACGGGAGCCATGTGTTTGAGATTCAACTTGGTGACTCTGTTTCCGTTGACGTCTTGAGGATTCACTAACGGATCGCTCTTTTCTCCATTGATGTATGTTCTCCCTTTACAAATCCAACAGGACCATTACCCGTCGCCGATGCACACTACCTTAAAGTT
The DNA here is from genome assembly GCA_038094355.1 of Afroboletus lepidellus. Taxonomy (NCBI): domain Eukaryota; kingdom Fungi; phylum Basidiomycota; class Agaricomycetes; order Boletales; family Boletaceae; genus Afroboletus; species Afroboletus lepidellus. The sequence continues at coordinate 13,800 of JBBPUA010000327.1, read as the reverse complement.
AGAAATCACGCTCTCGATCTCTTGTTTGAAGCTCCCTTTACTTTGGGCGACTGGCACAACTTTGCTGTTCAGATCGACTGGACCCACCTCACTCTCGGCGTATTTTATTCGAAGAATGTAGCGCCACTCGAGGCAGTTACTGGAATCGAAGATAACTCGAGCGCGCCCGCGGGTACAGCGGGCCAAGGGGATTATCACTTTGGGGTTCTTAAGGTGGGTGCCATAATCGCGGCATCGGGTCCTCGTGTCCACACTAACGGTGGGTTGTACAAATGTATAGTTACCGCTCGTGGATCCTTCTGAGCCACCCTCTGAGCAAGCGGACGTTGTCCACTATGGAATCCAGGAGGGTGACAAGGAGGCGTTAACGTATTCCGGCATATTCATCGAGAGCATCGATGATGGTGTGTCAGCTGGATGTGGAAAGTATATACACCCTATCACATAGACAAACTCTTCTGAAGCAACAAAAGGAAGCAGTGTCGTCTTCAATAATGTGCTCTCTGAACAGTGGCAGGGGTCCCATTATTCCGGGAAATACTTGGGTTGTGAGCGTGATGCATGGTCAGGGTGCAGCCAGGGTGCAATTGCATGAGTGCGCGGGGGGAGAAGCGAAATATGGATCAACCGGCTCCAAACTGGACCTTTTGTGATCCGCCGATGGATCCTCTTGACAGGATCTACACAGGAACGTTGCTACCATCTCAACCGTTACCACAACCAATGTCACTATGAGAAGAGCAAGGGGCCACTGCCATTGAGCAGATATAACCATTTCTGATGGATTTCTCTAATGTGGAATTCACAGCAGTGTTCTCCCAGTCACCGAACGTTCACAAAGGTTGAGAAACGTACACCGGTGAACTTTCCCACGAGCTCACATGAACTGAATGTGAGCGGTGTCGGGAGGTCAGACCTGGAGATTGTGTAATCAACGCGCATTGGCTAAGGCCGCTACACAGCCATCATGTCACGGGACATGCGCTTGGTCAGCATTTCCGCGCCCGTGTCAAGGACCATGGAACCACTGAAAGTCACGTTCAAGTGAACGTTGGCAAAGTTCACAGATTTACGATCACTGACTGTGACTCGCGTTCACTGACCGGCAGAACACTGATTCACAGGCATTTGCATCAGTACAAGTAACACAAGCGCCACAATAGGTTCGCTGCCTTCCTTTGGGTCACCTCAACCTCGTTCAGGAAGAATGCCTTACATGCTGCATCTCGTTTCTTGCCAGAAGATGATGTCCACACAACTGCTATTGGCACGAGCAAGTGAACTGGCTAGCTTCCTCTTGGATAGCCATTCCGTTTCAATCCCAGGTTTATTTACAAATTGATTACTGAACGTTTAAGCACTTGGTTGATTTCATGATACCAGACGCCCGACCTGTGGAGCGATGCGTGTGTGGTCGTAGGCTTTGGTATACCAGATCGGAACATGGGCTATGATTTCTGGAGGCCTAAGGATGATTCTGGGAGACAGACCACGCTGCTTCGTCACTCTCAGATACATACGTAGTGGCGGCGGGACTACGGTGTTCCGGTGCACAGGAACCCTTACATAAGTTCATGGTAGCCACCCACTCGCCTATCACCGATTTTTTTCTGAAGCTCACGGCTGGCCCCGCAAATGCTTGTATTCAACTGTCGCGCTATGCCTTTGCAGTAAATTGCGAAGTTACATTCGGAGGTACGTGGGAACCGCAATCTGAAGGAACTCGCAGTCACGAATGATACAACTTATGTACATCCAGGCTTCTCGTCTGGACAAGGACTCAAGGTTCTGGCTATGTCACTGGGTGGTGAAATGTAGAGCTAAAAAGAGCGATATGATTGTTCTTTTGGAACTTGCTAATCGTAATTTGTCTTTAGAGATACCTATGTACTGAACTTCTTGTACAGCCTCGGCCCGCTCCTGGGCTACCACGGCCCACCTATGTTCCAAGACCCGCGTACTGCCCCATTAGCGGCAGTGTCTGACGCCTGCTTTCCTGAGACCACCGAATCCTCACTGGCTGGCTATATGTGATCGGCCTGAGCCTCACCAGTGTGGCTGAGTTCTACCATGAACCAAAAAGACAGGCTGAAGGGTCAAGGAACTGTAATAGGGTATACATCAATGTTGTGCCAAACCCAGGATATATGGTAAGCATAAGTGCTAAATTTCTTGAGTCATAGAAGTATAACCCGAGTCTTTCCGTAATGCTCGACGGAGACACTACCGCGTCCTGCCCGGCGGCAGGGCATGTTTTACATAACTTCCACACATCTTATAAAGGACCTTCGATCGTACGATCTGCTGCGGCCATATTCTGCTATCCGTGCGATGCCAGTCGTATTGACCACTCACCTTTATGAGTCAGGTCTCACTGTACTAGCTCCCAGCACGGGTTCCATTCTTGCATTGAATTCGACGCTGCCACTCCCCTCATCTCGCACGGCCGTCGGACCATCGAACGGAGCTATCCAGTTCCACACGATCATCGCAATCGTCATCGGGTTCGGTGGGTACCACGTCCATGCAAACTGATCTCATGGCATATGCCGACTCCCATCATTTTCCAGTGGGTTTTGTTGTGCTCATTGTGGCAGGCTCGTTCATATCCCGACTCCCCTGCTTCAGCCAACGCGCTTCCTCGACCTGTCCCCCACCACAACTACAGCATTACGCACGAACTCGTACCCGTATGATCTCCCTTCCGAGTATTTATGTACAACGACGTTTGATCCCTTCTTCCGATCAGGTGGCGATTCCCATGGTAACCACAACCACAGCAGGAATGCACCTCCAGGCTCTTATCCATTCCTCCCAGTTCAACATATAGAACAGACAATCGCCATGACGCCCCTCCGCCCAGGCCGCTGGTCTCTCCCTCGCTGTTACAGCACTTCATCCCTCCCGCCGTACGGAGGACCAAGTCCTCCACCATATTCCCCTCCGCATCACTTATGTGCTCCTCCGAGAGCCGTGGTAGAAATTTAACACCTCAACCATTCAAGCACAACAGAGACCACCAAAGGGACCCTTCTGTGACACTGTGTACTCGGAGTTACAATATTGTGTGCAACCATATTTTCGTCGGTTTGATGCACGCAATGAGATCCTTGCTGTGCTGAATAGATCTTCGTCCTTTCAGTTAGAATATGTATTCGTTGTAGTATGACAAGTTAGATAGACAAACTTCTCAGCTTCTTTCGGTGATGAAAGACATCAGCGGCATAGATCTTTGAGATTTCACCTATGCTTTCCCGCCCCCGCCGAAGGTTTGTTTGTTCCCGGCAAACTGGGCATCATAAAGCCTTTTTCTACGGTGCACACGTTTACGTGCATTCCAAATGAATTCTAGAAGAAAATAGAAGGCGTAGGTTGCACTCCACGAGTTCATTATGGCGCATTCTCTACAGATCAGGCCAAAGATCGCCAATAAAATATCACTAATTTCATAGAAGGGAGCGTGTGAGAGGGAGTGTAGAGTATGTCGGTGACAGTTCGGAAACGAAATCGTCAGACGCGCTACGCAAGAACAGGTAATGGCGACTGAAGATAAGACAATTGGAGATGAAAGAAAGGCAAATATCCGTCCACAGAGCCCAAGTCTAGAGTCTGCAAGGCAAGTATCCAATGAGGAAATTAATATGCGTAGGAGTAAACGGATTTAGGCGCTATTTATGGACAACTCGATGGGGCACGCTGCGGCATTTACCTGCGCGGACGCCCTACTCGCCGAGAGTAGACCTTGGATGTGCATCGTCAAAATGACCTCAAAACTCACCCCTTGACGACATGAACTGATATCAGCACGCATTGATCTCCGTGCACAGAAGAAGTGGAAAACGCACCAGGTCTGACCCCATTAGTATAGGTGCCCGAGTTCTTGCATGCGTTATACCACGCCACCCAAGTAGGATCCGTATCATTTGGCGCGACGTAAGAAAAATTGAGTGGAATTTGGATGACTGGAAATGAATGCGCAGGGAGCGTCACTTTTCCAAATGATCCCGATCCGATTTGGAAATTGCTGGAGGGATACCATACCTGAGCGTCGATATGGTTGAATGTGAGTGGAATGATATTGGTAGTCGTATCAAGTTGAATATCAGCGAAGGCAGGGAAGGAAAAGTTTGCAGGGGAACGTGAAAATTTCGTGGGTATTGATGAGTTGAAGTTGCCGGTAGCAGCTACTAACGGGGAAGCACTGTAGAATGAAACTGCTGGCACGCGAGGGATGGCGATGGCGAGTACAATGGCAACGCTGTCGACGGGAAACCATGCGATGACGATAATAAGTACCAAACCAACGACGGAACGGAAATGTGTACTGACATAGCGCAGCAGGTAAACATGAAGAATACCAGGAACTTCTTCGTGAACCATGGGGTACCGCAAAGACCTATTTCTCCTCGGTTCCAAGCTCTCCATTTTGCGCGGCGCTCTTCGTTCTTGACTGCTCTCCTACCCGATCTGGTCATTTGCTTCATCTCTGAACGGTCCCACTCAGCTCCGAGAGCAGGAACTGTGATAAGTTCAACTGGAGCAGCCGCACTATCAGTATCAGTGTGTTCCGCCTTGCTCGCAGAGGCGGGTGTAGGAGGTGGTAACTGCTGATAACTTTTTCCCGGTATACTGAATAGCTGGTGAACCAGGCAGAAATACCGATCACTTACACAGGTTCCTGGCGTTGCCCAATTCCAAACGTAGTGCTATATTTTGGGCCTGTGTTGTTGAAATCGGCAAAGACGTCCCAGTTGTCCGGTTGGCCCGCTTCTTCTTCCTCATCGCGACCGCCCTTCAGTGGCTCTTGTCTGCCTGCGGCGAAAAAGGAAGAGGCATTGTACCCCGCAGACTGTGTATTGAGCAGATCTTGTGACGTCCGAGACTGGCGATCAGCATAGAAGGAGGATTGGGACTCTGCGCGGGGCCGAGCTGCTCCTCGAGGGAGGTTGTTACCCGGCGTCGGAGCGGGTGTGTCGTTGAGGGCGTCGATGGACCTGCGTGCACCGTAGAAAGAAGAAACGGCAGACTTTCTGTCGTATTCCATGGTTACCTGCCGAGCGGGGAAACGGGAAGGGAGCTTCAACTTGGTGTCAGGAAGGCGTTGTGAGAAGATTATTGGCGTGGGTGTTGGACTTACACCAATTCTGAGGTTAGGGTTAGAAGTATGGTTTCAAGCTCAGACCAAGCTCGTCTAGCACTACTGGTCTAGCTAGAGACTAACTGCAGTCTTCGTCGCAGAAAACGTTGCGCGTGCACTGGCAGGATGCCTGTGCCAAGACCAACCTCAATAACACCGTCCACTGGTAAGTATGGGCGCTGTGCCTGGTGGGAATTATGTTTGAAGTCCAGACTCTGGTCAGCCACGCGGAACAGGTAGAGCAATTACCAATTGTGCAACGGAAATCTGCTATCTTACTCGAATCTTACTGGCTGAACTGCTGATTCTGCCGAGACTCCCTGGTCCAGCGGCCGTTAGAAGACCATTTTCGATCAAGCGGCTAGGTTAGCCTTCTCACGCCCGACATGCGGCGTGCTGGCGAGCTGACTAGTTTAGTGCGGTTGGGGATGGGAACCATCGATTCTGGTTATTGGCGAACGCCGCCGAGGAGAATGTCGAGCGTTCCTAGATCACATGTTCGTTGAGAGTCTGTTGTAGTCATTGGTTTCACTTCTCGTCCAATGAGGGTCGAGGGAGGGCCTGACGCGTGACCAGATTTGTAACCTACGCCAATGATTTTGTGCATCGGTTGACAGATCTTCTTTGCCTCTGCCAAACTGTTTTCGCGCACTCGGGCACTTACAAAAGGCCTCCGGGCTTTCTCGCTACCAGCAGCTTCTGCCTCCTTACTCTTCCTCAAACAAGACCCCCGAATTCAATCCGTGAGCACCATGGCACCTCTTACGAATGGAACTGCGCCCAGAAGCACGAAAATGCATTCTAAAGTTGTACGTCTTTTCCTCAGAATGCGTGAGAGCAGACACTAGAAATCACGCATCCGATTGCCCTAGGTCATTATTGGCTCTGGCCCCGCTGGGCACACGGCCGCCGTCTATCTCGCTCGCGCCAACCTCAACCCCGTTCTTTTTGAGGGTTTCATGGCAAATGGTTTCGCTGCTGGTGGACAGCTCACCACGACGACAGAGAGTGCGTCTACATTCGACTTTATTCTAGCGTCGCTTATTCTTATCTCGTTTCGCTCTAGTCGAGAACTACCCTGGTTTTCCTACCGGTATCATGGGCCCCGAGTTGATGGACAAGTTCCGTGAACAGTCGATTCGATTTGGAACGCGGGTCATCACAGAGACTGTGTCTAAAATTGACTTTTCTGTGCGCCCGTTCCGGTACTGGCGTGAAGGCGAAGAGGACGACGAACCTGAGACGGCGGATGCCGTTATCATCGCAACAGGTGCAAGTGCGAAGCGCCTGGGACTCAAGGGCGAAGAAATGTACTGGCAAAGCGGAATTAGTGCCTGTGCCGTCTGCGATGGTGCCGTTCCGATATTTAGGTGAATTTTACCCCTCGAGGAGTCCGCAATGCTTAGATCCTTACATTGTATGCTGAACAGGAACAAGCCACTTGCCGTTATAGGAGGTGGAGACTCTGCGGCAGAGGAAGCAACCTGTAGGTGGGAAACCTCGCGTCCTCGCATTATATTCATCCTATTTTTTTCAGACCTCACAAAATATGGCTCTCACGTCTATGTCCTCGTACGCAGAGGAGAACTCCGCGCTTCCAAAATCATGGCTAAACGTTTAATGAACAATCCGAAGATTGTATGTGTGCCCATTCCAGACCGATTAACAATGTTACTGAGTGTGATGTTGGTTGCGTTATCCTTCCTACCCGCTTTCATAGACTATCCTTTGGAACACAGTTGCTACAGAGTGCCAGGGAGACGGCGATCTTCTGAACAATCTCCGCATCAGGAACGTGCTCACGGGTGAACAAAAAGATCTTCCCGTCAGCGGTCTCTTCTACGCGATTGGTCACGAACCTGCCACGGCACTTGTCCGCAACCAACTGCACACAGACGAAGATGGTTACATCATTACCGTACCCGGCACAACACAAACCAGTGTCAAGGGAGTCTTTGCTGCTGGTGACGTCCAGGACAAGCGATACAGACAAGCGATTACAAGTGCAGGCAGTGGCTGTATGGCGGCATTAGAGGTCGAAAGGCTCCTCGCAGAGGAGGAGGAAGGGGTCGACATGGAGTAACTTAACGGAAATGCTTTATAACACTGGCGCCGCTCTTTGATATATCTAGTACGCTGGTTCGTCCTCTGGGATAGTCGAATTGCGTTTCATAGCACTCTAGGATTCCCGCTCGCGACCACTGGCCTTCTTTGACATGCGAACCTCTGTCGCTCTCAGATTCAAGTTCGCCGTTGGGATTCGCTGCCTAATGTATTAGACAGAAAATGGGTGTACTTACTCAGGCTCCTACCCACCGTCTCTGCGAATGTAGGGGCGACATCCTATCAGCGTAGGAGGAAGAACCCGAGTGGCTATGTAAGAATTAAAAGACCGCCAACCTTAAGTCCCCTCACATTCGCATACTATCGCTTACCACGAGTTTTGCCTCCCCCGGGAGTTTGGCAAGTCACGAATGTCACTGGATGTCACGCATTTGTCACGCGTCGCTGATTCAAGTCCTGCTCGGCACAATCGCGGCGCAGAAGATATACTAGTAATCGTGATTAGCACGTGAGGTAGTAAGTAGTGATATAGTACGAGATGCGTGTTTGCCCATTAGAACATGATGTAGACCGGCTGTCATGAATGTACAGTATTGAACGAGCGGGAATGTTACCCATTATAATAACATATATTTGCCGTATGGTAGCGAACGAACGGGAATGTCGAAGAGGATTCTTCGAGTCGTGGTGAGCGGATGGCATTTACTGCGGGATGAAGCGGTTGACTGTGAAATGCGTCGGAAATAATACTAGATCCAGAACGGTGAGAGGTTGAGGCACGGAAAGGATCATCTGAGTTCTCCCCTAGACCGCCCCATTCACCGCTGGGACCGGACCGCTGCCAGCGTCCAACCGGGAAAGAAAAGTAAATTCGGTCTCCGCTTCGGCTCCACACGGCATCAATGTCACAGCGTGATTTTGGCTCGAGTCACACCAGATTTTCTATCTCGATGAAAACAGCATGAAATCACTCTGTTCAACCTCGCAGAGGTCGTCTATGTGTTATACATTGTGCATGTGTTGTAATATGGCGAGGGATTAGAGATGTAGATGCAGTTTTAGAAGTTGCCAAACTCCCGGGGGAGGCAAAACTCGTGGTAAGCGATAGTATGAGTCACGTAGCCTGAGCATTATGTAGCAGATGAAGCAAAAGGCGTTCGTCATGGCCAAAAAAGTCCGAAACTGACTTTGAACTTGACCAATGGTTGACGTTCATTGTCCGCTAAGCATTATTCGTCTCTAACTTGAATGCCTCAAGATGCTGCCGAGGATTTCTTGCCGGCCCGATTCTAATCATCTTTCTTTGGTAGACACGGACGCATCCAGCAGTCATTCAACGGTCTTTCTCGATTTAAAGAATAAGTCGGAGGAGCAACAGCGAAATTCGGAAGCATCTCGGCGACGTCCTTCATGCTGGTTGCTCGCGGAAAGGTCACGCGGAAACACAGTCAAACGGATCGCCAAGTATTACACCTTACGTCAGTGCATTGAACCGTTTGTTTTTCTTCGCGTTTGACCTTGGCTTCCCCTTCTGAAGGATGCATCACGCGCTCGAGATACAAGAAATCCTTCTGAATATCCTCGAGTATTTTGATCCTAGGAAGGAGCCTTCTCATCTCGCGACTCTGGCCAGGACATGCCGGACATTCAAAGAACCAGCATTGGACCTACTCTGGGAAGAGTTGGTTGACCTCTCCCCTCTAGCCCGGTGTCTCCCGAATGCATCTCGTTTGTTAATCCCGGCCGAGGAAAAACAACTGAAGGTAACGCTGTTCTAAGCCAAATCCTTCCACTTTGTCTGATCGTCATTATCTAACTGCTATACGCAGTGTTACTCCTTTCGTAGAACACTCACACATATCGAGTGGGATATTCTTCGTGGCTACACACATCGTGTCCGATCAATTTCTGTTCAGGATGTCTATGGACTCAGTCGGAAATCCATCAGAACTCTGTCGAAATTCTCAGATGCTCAACAACTCTTTCCAAACCTCCGCTATCTGAATCTCGATTACGACCCCGTAACGCTGCTTTTGTTCCTCCTGCCTCTCCCGTCCCTTGTTTCGCTTGAAGTCGCGTTCAGTAGCCCGCACTCGTTTCCTACTTCACTCAAGTCGCTTGCCAGCATCTCCCCAGATCTCATGGACCTGTCTATTGAGTTATACCCCAGGTCAAACATCGTGGTCCACAATGATTTCGTTTGCAAGTGGCGAAACCTTCGTCGCGTAGCTTGCTCTGGTCTTTTCCTAAGTGCGGAGGCGCTCCTACACCTGTCTCGCATGCCTACACTATTGCAGCTTAACTTCAAGCTGAACGATGGAATTCCAGGCCAAATTACGCCCCCAAACCTGCCGCTTATCTTCTCCAGATTGTACCGATTGGAATTAAATTCTCGGTTCTTGGCCTCGGTTTCAAGGTGGCTCTCCCAGACTCGGATGCCTTCTATCACGTATCTTTACACCCGAGTCGAAGAGTGTCCTTCCGAGCAAGACCTTTCCTCGCTGCTCGCTGCTCTTAAAACATCTAGCAGTTGTCTCACTATCGAGACACTGCTATTGGTCTACCGAACATTTGGCTCAGGTGGCGCGCAGGATCCCCGGACTGTCCTTGGCTTCAAAGACTTGCAGCCATGTACGGCATTCACCAAGCTCCGGTGCATACAGCTCAACATTAATAAGTGGAAAGTCGACCTGACGGACGGCGAATTGCTAACGTTGGCGTCCGCATGGCCTGACTTGGAACATCTCCTCATCAACGAGGGATGGGGCTGGGAGACGCTGGGCGGAATCACGCCGAATGGACTGCTCCAACTATTGAAGATTTGTCGGTGTTTGAGGCGGGTTGCCCTCGCTATTGACACACGAGGGTTTACCAAATTCCATCAACCCTTGGCAGTCCCTGGGTGGACTCTGCCGTCAACCCTTTTCGTCGACGTCCTCGACTCGCTTATCGAAACAGAATCTATGCTGGCCATCACCGCATTCTTCGGAGCTATTACATCTCAGCCTAGATTTAAATCGTGGAGCGGTCTTACAAGCTTCAGGTCCGAACACTGGTTTGTGTACAAGTCCCGGTGGGCTGATGTAGCGAGGCGGCTCGCGGTTACCGCCGAACAGCGTCCCTAACTCCCTTCTTTCATGTACTACTTTTTTACAGCTTGGGGGGCTTATACGATAGAAGATATGCACCATTTCCAGACATTAATTAGTATCCTCATCCTCAAGACCGGTAGTGATTAGGTGCAATAGAATACACGTACTGAATACATATATCCCGTATAAACTGAAATATAGATCAGATGACGACGACGTCATCGTCGTTGCAATTGTTTTTTCGCCGTCGAGGGGCTGGGGAGTGGGTCATGTCGAGGGTGAATGAATGGCACAAATGGCAAGCGATTGCGCCCGATCCGCCCGATCTAGCTTTGATGTGATCGTATGTCCGCTGACCCTCTAGATCCTGCTTCAATCGTCTTCGGTATCATGGTGGGTCTGGGTGGTCGGGAGGGTGATGGGCTGGTGGTGTGGATACCTCGTGTATTTTTGCTGTTCGTACCGACTCGGCCGGTCTTCAGCCAGCGAGTCCGTCTAGACTCGTATCGAGTCGCAGCGTGCGTCGCTCGTTGCGCCGTCTTTCTCACCTCGTCTCCATAGATCTAGTGGCCCGAATCGCCCTCCTCGTTTCCACCTCGCTCGGTCCTCCTCCCGATCCGGTACTCGACGTAGCGCATTTACTTTGTCGACGCGCTCGCTCCCATCACCTGCCGACATCCCTGGCCGCCATGGGCGTCATCTCGGTCCATCCAGATCACGCTCAGCGGTCTTCTTCGACTCGAATTCGCCTGGTTGGCCTCCCCGGCCTCTACTCGACTCGACACATCCATATCGTTGCCAGCCTCGCTCCTTGGGGTTTCTCCCGTTGCATTCTGCGCAGTTCGCTTCGCTTCGCCGTCCTCGTCGTCCGACTTGGTCCATTCGCCTCCTAGGCCTCCTGGGCCTGGACCTCGACGAAGTGCGTTCGTCCCTTCGAAGCGCTGGCCCTGACAGCTTCTAGGTTCCCTCGCCTGATGCAGTCGTGTGGTCGCCCGGCTCGTCTGGCTCGACTAGGCATCTTGTTTGTGAGCACTTCCCCATCTTCTGGTCTGATCAGCCTCGGATTTGTTCTGACGCGTTCTACAGCTTTCTCGGCCGCTTCCAAGAGTCCTCGACGTGTCCCGACGGTCTCGTCACGACCGCTTCGACTGCTGGGTCTGAGTTCTCCTAGGCAAGTCTTCCTTGTCTATTTGTTCCAAACGTGTTGGACGCGTTGGACGGCTTCATCAACCATCCTTTGAAACCCCAGAGTTTCCGGATGCGTTTGCATTGTCGCTCGTCGACACCTTCCACTCCCCCTCGAGCTCGACACTCAGGGGTTCATTCCCTCAAATCGCGGGTTCACCGGCTTCATCTGGTGGCGGTGGAGGGTCCGGGGGGTCATTAGGTGCGTCGATGTCAACTGTTTGTGTGCTGACCTTTCGTACTAGCCACCGCCGTCGACCGTACGCGCGAGATAGTGCTCGTCCCCTCCCCTTCGATCGACGCGCTTCGTCGCATCTGTGGCCTCTCCCAGTCGTCCTGCGCATCTCTGTGCATATCCAAGTCCTCCCCGTCGACACCTGCGTCCGCCTTTCGGTCCGCGACACCGTCGGTTCAACACCTGGTCAGATCGCCTTATCGGGTTCTCGTGCGCGTTCCTCTGCGCGCCGGATAGTTTGAGCAGTTCTGGTAAGTCGTCGAGTGGGTTCTCTGGTTGTTCTTGCTGCCGACACGACGTCTTCATAGCCAGCGTTTTCAGTATGGCTCGTCGAGAGCCATTGCTGGTGCCGTTCGTCGCGCCGCCGCTGCCACCTCGTTCGCCGTCGCATCTACCGCCCCCAACGCCTCCATAGGCCTCGCAGTGTCCCTCGACGTCCACCATGCTGCCAGTATCGCCAACCGTCGTGACTGCGTCCTTACCGGCGGATTTTACTGCTACTTTGTTCTCCATGACCTGTCCGAGAGCCGAGGAGAGGGCAGTGTCGAGGGAAAATGGATGGTGTTGACAAAAAGTAATTGCGCTTGTGCTGACGCCGTTCGAGGACTGGGGAGAAGGCGATGTCGAGCGCGAGCGCGAGAATGAGCAATTACGCGCATTTCGGCGCCGTTCGAAGGGCTGGGGGAAAAGAGCGAGCAAATGATGTTCGAAGAGGAGCTGCACTCGTCGCAATGCTGTTCGGGTCGAGGCCACCCGTCGGCTCGGACCCGAACGCCCAGCCACCGCCTTCCATGCGTCGACGAACGAAGGGCGCTGTCGTGAGGCCCGATCGCCCAGCATTCCCACTGCGACATGAACGCCAGTGCTTGTCTGACAACCGCGCTGCATTTTTAAGCCCCCGACGTTGCCCAAGCCCGTCGGTACTCAAAGGCGAGTCATTCGTGTGTGCGGTTGATCACTAGCATCGCTTGCGGCGATCCATTCTGGTGTTCATTCAAGCCGCGGCGTTCGTCCTGCCGTTCATCGCCGCGTTATTTCGAGCACCGTCGCTCGTCTCATCCCCCACTGTATTTTTTTTTCGACCGCCGTCATCCGTCCCACACCACTGCCGCTTTTTTTCGAGCCTCGTAATACCGTTGCGAGCGCATCGCTTGTCCGACACCATCTCTTGACGCCGACCCTTGGCACTTGGCGACATGCCGTCTGCTCGCCCTCCGCGCACTAGGCATTCGAACGGTGCCGACATGAATGCAACCGTTCATCATCGACGCCACCCGTTTACCTCAATACCGCCCACCCATCATCCATTTGAATGGCGTCGATGCGAGCCCAATCGTTCGCTGTCGACACCATTCACTTGTCTCAATGCCCCTGACTGAGCACCGCTCCAAACAACTATGTTCCCACGTCGGCGGGACGTGAGGGCAAGAACATTGGGGAAGGGACAGGGACATGATGACGATGAGGATTGCAACATTGGTAATGAGGATAAGAGCGACGGGGACAATAGGACAGTGGGGACGTCCGCGATGATATTATGACAACGGCGTTGACATTTTCCCGCCCTAGACCTGACCCTAGCCGTTTGAACGGCGTCGATGCAGCGTGCACGTTCTTTCGGATAATCTCGATAGCGCCGCCGGCAGGCGTGGCAGCAGTGCGCTCCCCGGTACTCATTATCGACGCCACAATGCCGAACACAGTAAAACAGTCCTGAGTGAGATGATGAATATTAGAATGAAAACAGGGTATATGTGCGTATCAAACGTGTACTTGGTCCGCTCGGGCCGCCTTGAAAAATTTCATGCCCTCCAAGTGACTGGAAGGGACAGTGCTCATTTCTCTCGACCTAGATCTGCGTCGAAGTGTACTTGAATCACATCGCACGTGCAAGCTCCGGCGGGTCACATGTATTATGTAGAAAACCTATAAGGAAGTCAGACATAGGGGCTGCAACGACCCATCAAGTGTCAAGCTTTATCAAGGCTCATGTACAGCAGTCACAAAAGTTCCTGGCCGATCTTGACGTGTTGGCAGCTCTCTCGCAGTTACATTACAGATGTATGCACCTGTAACCTTCTTTACAT
>JBBPUA010000326.1:0-21136 GCA_038094355.1 Afroboletus lepidellus | reverse complement strand
TAATCGAATGCGGCGGCGGATTTAGTCGATGGTAACTCAGCCTGGGCAAGAGTGAGAGGTCGCCTCGGTACAGAAATGAGTACGTACACTGAGGACATCGTCGGTGTCACCAGACGCGGCCCGGAAAACATGTAAAATATCAGCGTGATGCGTTCGATGACAGAACAACCAATCGTGCCGATATTGGTTCGGATGAACTATCGTCGAGACCTTTTGACATCGAAAACTGTCGATCTTGCTCACGAATGGAGACCTGAGATATGTCAGTCTATTCAACTGGACAGAATTTAACAACACTTGCGTGAATGCCTAATAGACTTTCAATGTCAGCTTTGTTGTTGCCTCCAGCAATTGCGATGAAGCGGTCATCTAGCGATATGAGGCCAAGCTGAGTATGTGCCGAAGTATCCCAGAGTGTGACCGTACGCTCTGTAGAGTATACGATAAAGTTCGTGCACTTTGGTAGAGCGATACACGACTTGTCGTTCGTATCGGAGACTGGCCACTCCGAGACCGTCGACCCTGTGAATAGTTCGACTTGTTTGATGTTGCCATTGGAAACAATGAGTACTGTGATTGTTCCCGGCATAGACATCGTGGCGAAAAACGGCTGTTTTATCTAGATGAGGGACACCGCCAAGGCGCGGCGATGTGGATCGACACGGTGGGGAATTTACCTGGTTGGATGACCTTAAATCTTCATGACATCTCTTTCGTGTCGCGATGTTCTCGATCAGAGGCGACTTGGCAGGGGGCGATATGGCAATAGTTCTCCAAGTTCTGTACTACAGCTCTAGAAGTCGTCCAGCGTGTCGATGAGCTCCCTAGATCAAAAGCGAATAGGCAACCGATCCTTCCAGTACAACTGATCACTGTCCATTGGACGAACTAATATAATATCATGACATCTTAGACTACACTGACGAACCCAATGTCCAGCGTTCGACACTTAGCAGGTGGCCGTATGACCAGAACGTCGACGTGTACATGCGATCGCACTGAGTCAATCCACGGTCATTGTCTTGCAACACCCGCACCATGGCACCATCCACTCGGGAATCAGGACGACCGTTCTTCCGGAAAGCTGCGTCGAGCGTGAGTGCATTCACCTCGAGCAAAACAAGTACGCGTACGTGACCCGCCTCGTTCCGATCTGCGACCCGTCTCGTATCAAAATTATTGCTGGAGGGGTCCTCGTCCGGGGGAGTTGGAGGTGCAGCCTTTGGGAGCAATTCAGACTATGATCAAGGAACCAGCTGCTGAACGTACTGGGCCCACTGCCTTTTCAGCGCCTTGTATGCTGCGCGAAACCTCTTTGGAGACGTTTTCCTTTGCCGGAGTTGGAGCTGTGGCCTTTGCCTGTATAAAATAAGCTATGACCAGATTTACCATGGACAGGAAATGACGCACCGGGCCCGTTCCCGTTACATCCGCAGCGCCTTGCGTGTTGCGGGAGGCGTTCTTACCCTTAGGGGTGGGACGTGGTACTTTTGCAAGCTGTTCGTACCGTCATTATGAACTGCGACACAACTGTAGACATCCTTGACGGACGACGTACCAGGCGTGTTGGAACACCTTTGAACACCACTCGCTAGGACAAAACGTCGGACTCATTGTATGCATTCGGCTGTTGAGACTACTCACTTTCTGTGCTCTACCCTCGGAAATCGTCCCCAAGGGTATCTCATTCGCAGTGGTCGGAGGCTGCAGACGAGGTTGATGATTGGCTGGGTGATCTGATGGCCGCTTGGCACGATCCTTGCCATTCTTCTTCGTAAATATCCACTTTCCAAATGTCAGGAAACGTCCGGATGGCTTGGGAATATGTTCCGGAGGTGGTAACTCTGGAGAGGATGCCACAAGCCCGACATCTACTGACTGTGGTACGTGCAACGGGCCTGCCGGGGATTGTTCGTTTGAGTGCGCTGGAGAGGGTGGCTGCAGCAGTGTTAGTGTGGAACGAGAATAATGCAATGATCACCGACCTCGTCATAGTCGAATGCGGTGGCGGGTTTTCTCGCCGGTACCTCAGCCTATGTGATTGTTAGAAGTCGCTTCGGGTCTGAAATGAATGTATACGTTAAGAATCTCATCTGCGTCGCCGGACTCGACCTGGAGAATACGCAAAAGGTCAGCTTGATGCATACGACAGAGTGGCCCAATCGTACCGACATGCGCTCGGACGAACTATCGTCGAGGCCTTTTGACATTGAACGCTGCTCTTGCTCATGAATGGAGGCCTGAGAAGTGTCAGTCTATTAAACCAGACGGGATTTGACGACACTTGCATCGATGCCTGATAAATTCTCGATGGCAATTTTCTGGTCGTCTCCAACAATCGCAATGAAGCGGTTGTCTGGAGAGATGGCAATAGATTGTATGCTCGCTGGGCGTTCAATGAGGCCAAGATGTGCATGTCCTGAAGTGTCCCAGAATGCGACGGTACTCTTTGTAGAGTATGCGATGAATTTCTCGTGCTTTGGCAGTGCAATACATGAGTTGTAGCTGGTATCGGAGACTGGCCACTCGGAGACTGTCGATCCTGTGGATGGTTCAATTTGTTTGATAGTGTATTGTGTAACAACGAGTAGATGGGTGTTGAACCATAGCAGACCCTTGTTGGACCGTGGGATTACCGTCGTGTTGATCTCTGCGAGTAAGTGACCATCATTATCATAGAGTCGAATGGAATCTGGGGTGGCCGTGGCGAGGTGGGTGCCCTGCGGCGAGTATTTCGCAGCGACGACCTCGTCCTTGTGGTCAAGTGTGTGCACTTCTTTTCTCGATGGAACATCCCAGATCGTGGCTCTTTTGGACTGGGATGCGACAACGAGATGAGTGCTGTCCGGTGCAAAGTCGACACCGTACTGGTTTGCATTCCCATCCTTATGTTCGATGACTCGCTCTTGTGTCCGAGCATCCCACACATGCAACTCACCCAAGTTCCCCCCCGCGGCTATCCATTTCCCGTTGTTGGACAGAGCGACACTCAAGACATCCATCCGCACCATTCTTGCGACTTGTGTACCATCTTCGACTCGCCACACTCGCACCCCCCTTCCGTCACCGCTCACGAGATGCTCACTATTTGTCGAGAAGGCCACTGCCCATAAACCGGCACCGCCATCAAGTTCGGTGGGCCCGCCCTGCTCTTGTCCAATAATTAGTGTCAAGTCGTGCTCCTTTTTATCACTACACACCAGTCGTTGATGGGGCCGCCATTGTTCGACACGGGATGTCCGTGGGAGTTGAAGAATGAGGTGCAAAACTCTTGTTCGCTTTGCAAACACGTTGTGCCTTGATTATGTACAGGTCCCATGAATGTGCTTCAGCACCGCGTTCGGCGCTTGCAACATGCTTCCGACACCCAATGCGGCCCGGGTGAAAATGTGCATACGAATCTAATGGTGAATTTACTGCGCTGCCCCACGTTTCGCGCTGACACCTTGATCCATGAATGTTTCCTTCTTTTAGCTGTCTAAAGTACGTCTGCAGCATCCCCGCGTGGTGAAGAATACCATGCATAGAACACCTAGTAATGCGAAAAAGTATGCTTTGAATCCAATTGCTCTTTATAATCAGCTAGTAAATCTCCTATATTTTACCTGTACTTCGCATTTTTGATGCTTGACAAGATTGGAATACTATAGAAACACCCAGAACATGACATTTGACATTACCAGTGCCTATGCCAATGCATAAAGCACTTCACAGCATGATATTTATGTCTCCATGATCCATTTGTCAAGAATAATAGGAGATTTATGCAATGTTTGCTCAGGAACATGGGTACAAATGATTGGAAGACCAGGAACATGACATAGGCATGTCATACACATGTGTACCAACGTATCCTACCGCTTACAATACTATCCTAGGCATTATGGAAGCTGCAACAGTATGTTTTTCTAAATCTCCTAAGTGTTCAGCACATTTCCCACGCTTCTAGTATGTTCAATTCACTCCTCACAGCTTCAACTCTTCATGGATAGCCATGGGAGTGTATTTCTAGATTGATTGCGATATGCATTAGTATATTACCTAGTGTACCTGACCATATTCCTTCCATGTTATTTTATATACCCCTATTACATTAAAAATAAAAAAGCGTACTAAAAGAGCTTGTAGAGCTCTAGAGATTATAGGAAAGGTTTGAACTCAAGGGAAAATATCATATACCAATACCAACACAAGTTAGATTCAGTAGGGCCGCTTGGGGAGCCACCCAGGACAATAATAGGGGTATCAGGAGAACATGTCATAACATTACCAGCTCATCACCTGTCAACGTACCCTTTTGATATGTTCTCTATGTATATAAATAGATCATTGGTGCATGGTTTTGAAGTCAATCTGTACTGTGTGTCAAAAATGCGGATATGTTTTTTGTTTTTGACATTTTATTAATTCTCATCACTTAGAACACTTCAAAGTACCATACAAGTGGTGGGAGCAACATATACAATTGGTCTTCATCATTAGATAGCATGTACAGCCAGGGAATGTAGCTAGAACAAAGGGGAAAAGTTCTGAAAACATAGGATTCCTAATCTAGATACTGATCGCTTCAGATCTGCTTATGTAATTGCATAAGCGGACAAGCCTAGAGGGCAGGAATGAGTAGCCATAACTAATGTATCAGTCATGTATCAGCCATGTATCATTGGGGAGAGGGCCCCATGGATTGTACACTTAGCATATCTGATGTATTACATTTTTGTGCTAATTACAGGGCTTTTAATACATCAAAACCGCTATATCGACTGCATTTAGTACCCAAGCCTTACTGCCCAGACAACCTCACCACTATACCCGAGCCTCCCCGCTCGTTCAACATCCCCGCCGTGTCGAGTTGAGCGCTACCACTCGTTTGTCAGCCAGACCGCTCGCGCTATTGCTTCGTCACCAGTCTCCGTTTTTTAAGATGTTCGCCGCCTCTGCCTCCATTTCCATTTCCTTCTGAATCCTGGTCTTTCCACGGACTTCTTTTTTACTCTCCAGGCTTCAAGATGTCTGGAAGAACCGTACAGATGACCATGTTGCTGGCTCTGTGCGGGGACGGTCTTGTGAGTGGGCAACATCATCCAGCACTGAATTGGTCCCAAACGGTCCTAACGTGCGAGGACCTGGGAACCTGGATGTGACATGGAGTGACTAGTCGGATCGGCGACGCGCGATAGCAGTGTGCGACCTTGTCTACTACATCTTCCAGTTCAGGCTATTGTGCTCAGTGCGCAACTCTTCGGCCATAGCAAATGCAAATGACTGCAACACTTCAATACTACTATACCTGTCGCTCCTGGCCCACAGTACCCTCAATACGTATTCATTTCAGACACATCAACGAGACAAACATGATTACAATTCAGTACGTCGTACAAAGACGCCACTCTCGTTTACCACTCTGCTTTCATGGAGCCTATAACATATGAATGAACCTCCACAGCTGCTGCTGACTCGGGGTCTTATCATAAGTTGCGAGTGTAACCTGTTCGCATACATATCAGCGTCAATTTAATTTCCTCGACCAAGTTTCCGTACCTTGGTCCCTACCGCGGAGCCGTTCTGAGTCCAAGCGTGGGTCGGCCATGTGGTGGAGGGCACCGCGATACTGAGATACCCAGTTCAGTTCAAATATTTGCCATGGTATACCACGAAGAAATGGGTACAGACGTATAGTCGCCGTGGAATTCGGGACCGAAGTGTTTCTTAATCACCCACGGAGTTTGGATCGGCACTTTTTCCACAACTAGATTTCCGTTCTGATCTTTGCTGAGCCAAGAATGGCCACCTTCTTCCAAGGCCAAAGTGTAGTTCCCACTTTCCAGCTTGGTAAGGATCCACTACAAACAACACTCAGTACACCGATCCGCAGGCGTAATCAGCGTCAAGATGGAACTGTGTACTTACAACACGGGTCCCTCCCCCAACGATGACGGGGCTGAAAGGTCCATGTCCCAAGTTCGCACCGACCGGGGAAGAATGTGGTGCTGTGATTGCGCCAGAGACTATGATATATTTTCCGCTGGGGGGGCCTTCTTCGGACATTGTCGTGCAGTGGAGAAGATACTGTGAGTTGTATGTGCAGTAGGAAATGGGCTTCTGCCTGCAAAAGACGGAGACTAACCAAGGCATTATATAGCCATTTGTTCGGAGTAGTCCGGACGAGATCAGCTCGATACAAAACCCCACTTTTTCGGTGGAATGAAGGCACAAGCATGACGGAAGAACCCACACGGGACCTGATTTGTTTGACGCAAGCCTGGCCACGTTAGGATCCGAAACGACGGCGACAACAGCCATGTTAGCCATGTATCATATGATTCCATCATCATATTTTCGTAGTTTCCCTTCCGTCAAAATGAGCATGCGATGCATAGGCAATTCCAATATACTGAC
This sequence comes from Afroboletus lepidellus, assembly GCA_038094355.1. Lineage (NCBI taxonomy): Eukaryota > Fungi > Basidiomycota > Agaricomycetes > Boletales > Boletaceae > Afroboletus > Afroboletus lepidellus. Next base: position 14,737 of record JBBPUA010000326.1, on the reverse strand, counting down.
TTTCTTGTCAATACCCCTCTGGGACATGTGAGGAGTGCACAAAAGAAGTCGGAAAGTAGTTCCTGTCGGAGATTATGGAATAGTGTGGAGATCTGGAGAAAAGAGGGCTGCGTAGCACGCCGAGACATGAAACTTGGGGAATAAACTACTGTATTGTCAGCATGAGGCAAATCGAGTTGGTCTGGCTCTCTTACGCCTCTTGGTCCTGCTCCTGCGGAGTTTCCATCAGAACTTCCAGTTATGCAAGCTTCATGACTCCTTTGGTTGTTGTGCCGGTTCATGCACTGCTAACCCCCACGTCTGACAGTATGTAACCTCCTTTCCATTCTTCCTGATGCGCGCCCCTGGCGCCGAACGATAAGAAATGCTCGCAAGTGCCGGTGTAACCGTCCGTATGACTCACCATTTATCATCAATCAACTGAGGTGCCGCCTGTCAGGGGTCGCCTGCCTGATCTATCAGAAGACGACATTTGTCCAGTCTAGACCTCTTCGAGGCCCTATACAAATGCATTTACCATTAAGTTGCGTCCGAGTTAATCACCGCAACAGCAATCATGCACCAAACTGGGCCCATGGTGCCACACTGCGCTTGACTAGATGTGGTTCGTTCTAGAATACGGCTTGAATGTTCTTCAGGGTCTCAAGGTGCGCCTTCGTCATGCTTCTAGACCCATCCGTTGTCGCCGAAAGAACTGTCGGACCTCGGTGTGAGTGCGGGAAGCGCCGGCTTAGCTAACGCGGCAGCCCGGCCTAGACCACTAGTCATACTCTGGCTGAAATGGCGGCCATGGTCATTCTTCCCCGCAGAGGGGTTGAATATGGGAAGACTCGCGTACGGAAAGACGACGGATTCATCCTGCGAGTTGGCTGCAAACTAGTAAATCACGAATAGTGTCAGCACTTGATTCACTGGCGGTGCTAACCGACCATCGCTTCCTCTCAATGCGAGTCTCCATGACCACCTCTATATCGTGCTGAGCACCATTCTTATCACTAAAATTGAACTCTCCCTTCCAGTCATTGACGGCAGACGCGATCGTGCGTTGCTTTTGCTTCATACCCAGACAGCGTAATTCTCCAACATCCGGCGACTGTGACCGTCTGAAATGAATTCATGTCGAGTCCTTACACGAAACTAGTGGAACTCTTCAGCATTAGTATATCCAATGCTCCTCATGGGCCCTCAGCGCCATATTTTCCCTTCACAATTCATTTTGGATCCGTGCAATACACCAATGAGACAAATACAGCTACAATCCGGTAATCATACAAAAACGCCACTCTCGTTCCCCACTCCGGGCCCCATGAAGCTTAATGGGCACAAACGAACCTCCACAGTTGCTGTTGACTCGGGGTCTTGTCGTAGGTTTCGAGTGTGACCTGTTCGCGGAGATTCATGTCAGCGTCAATTTAATTTCGTTGCCTGCGTTTCCGCACCCTGGTCCCTGGCGCGAAGCCATTCTGAGTCCAAGCCTGTGTCGGCCATGTGGTGGAAGGCACCGCAATCCTAGGGTATTCAGTTCAGATGTTTGCCACAGCATACTGTGAAGAAATGGATACAGACGTATAGTCGCCACGGAATTCGGGGCCAAAGTGTTTCTTGATCACCCACGGGGTTTGGATTGGCACTTTTTCCACCACCAAATCTCCGTGCATATCTTTGCTGAGCCAAGAGTGACCACTTTCATCCAAGGCCAAAGTGTAGTTGCCACTTTCCAGCCTGGTAAGGATCCACTACAAACAACACTCAGCATACCTGCAGGTGTAGTCAGCGTCGAGATGGAATTGTGTACTTACAACATGGGTCCTTCCCCCGACGACGACGTGGCTGACAGGTCCAGCCCCCAAGTTCGCACCGATCGGATAGGGAGGCGGTGCTGAGATTGCACCAGTGAGTATGTAATACCTTCCGCTGGGGGGACCTTCTTCGGACATTGTCGTGCAGTGGAGAATACGCTGTGAGTTGTGTGTGCAGTAGGAAATGGGCTTCTGCCTGCAAAAGATGGATACTGACCAAGGCATTATATACTAGTCATTCGCTCGGATTAGTCCAGACGAGATCAGGTGTCGAATTCTCGCCATTTGCCAAGACCAGCTCGATACGCTTTCTCGACAGAATGAAGCAAGCATGACGGAGGGTCTGATGGACGTTTGTTTGACTCAGGTTTAGCCATTTTTGGATCCGAAATGACGGCGATCAACTGCCAGGTTCACTCTGTATCAGCTGGGCACATGAAACCAGGGCATAAATTGTCATCAGAATGGGACAAATCAAGTTGATCTGGTTCTCTTACGCCTCAGCAAAGTCCGCTCTCTGTGGCTGCGCTCTTGCCCAGACCATCGCTCAGCGCTGGCTTAGCTAACACAGCGCTACAGGAGGGCCTAGACCACTGATCCGGCCACCGACAAATGGCAAGACGTATTCCCTGGACAGATGGACGGGACGGGAAGGCTCGCGCACACGGAAAAGATACAATGCGACGGGTTCCATCCATGAGGCCTTGAGGTGCCGCTGCAAACTAGTAAATCGCGAATAGTATCGCCGCCCGATTTGCTGGCGATGCTATAACCGATCGTCTCCCTTAGGCGTCTTTTGCCAATTCGAAGCCCCCTCTCGATGCTTCCATGACCACTTCCGCGTCTTCACCATCGTGCTGAGCACCGTTCTTATCGCTATATTTGGCCTTTCCGTTCCCGTCACTGACGACAGACGCGATCGCGCGTTGCTTTTGGCCAATACGTGCCTCGTACCCAGACGGCGTCACCGACGTCAAATGAATACCGTATTCGAGTCGCTTGGCAGCATCTGCGAGGACGAGCATCCTAGTAGCACAAGGTCATGTCAGCCTCATTAAGCTTGTAAAACACACTCTGGAGTACATGCCTTCCTTCCCTGGCACACGAGACCACACCCCAGGCAACATTATCAGTAGATATCGCGTCGGGAGGAAAACACGACAGAAGGACTTCTGAAACGCATTGAAGGCATTCATCCGTATTTCGAGCTAGGCGTATGTGTGGATGAGCGGGTATGTTGCCATGTTTGGGAACGACGTACAGGAATTTTACGCGAGTAGTCCGCCTCCACTTCCGTCTCAACCTCCGGGATCTCCACTTCCATGTCCATTAGAAAATTGATATTAGTATACGTTGTCAATTATGAATCAAGAGCAGCTTGATTACTTTGGTCGCATTGTTCCTGTTTGATCGGAGGCTCGACATCACCGTCGCTTTCGACTAGTACCGTGGGAACATATTACCCCGGCGTTGATCATCGACATCGGGCACTTTGAATGGCGTCTTGAACGGCACCTTACATAAAAGACTTCCCCAGCCTGCTATTTGCCAAACCGTGCGGTCCTGTAACTGGCCCGGGTCTCTGTAAACCTTGACGTTGTTGAGGGCTTAACGACTAACGCACCGAGTAGGGACGTCAAAATAAGATGTACTGCAGTCATGGTTCTTCATGAGAGCTGCTCGATGCGTGAGTCAATTTAGATAGAGGAATATGATGAGTCTCACCAAGAAGAGGGGAGACAATGACCGAGACACCACACAGATTAAAGTTGACACCATCAAAGCAACTTACATCCTCAGCAATCGCTGGAAGATGAAAGCACAGACTCGGCCCACTCTAAGTATACAATGAAATAGACCTGGATCTCGGAAACTGTTTTTTCCCATCCCTGTGGGGGCGAGGACGAAGACACCCAAATCTGCGACGCCAATTCATACAGCTTCCACTAACACCTGAATGGGTGGCCTTCATATGATCTCCTGTTTCCCTTTGTATCTAGAAGTCCGTTGACGTTGATATACTTCCGCTCTTGCGGGCCATGCCTCAACTATGTACTCTAGGCTATTGACCGAAAATGAGCGAGTGGAATGCGATGCGCGTGTCTACGTTACTGGTCGTCGACTTTGTCTCTGTCGACCTCAGCTCGGACAGCTTCTCGTCGCCACTCTCCGAACGCGTCGTCGGGGAGCCAGCCAGGACAAACATGACAGCAGTGCGGTAAGGGTTTGTTCCTCGTGGATGTTATTCAAGACGTCATTCTACCTGGAAGGAGTTGGATCGGGCTGAGTCACGTGAGTACCATCCCCGACACGTCCGTGGCCGCTTACCGTCTATAGTCGCTCAGTGTGGTCTGTAAACCCGGCATCCTACAGGCAGGTACCATTCCAAATTGACTGACTTCGGCAGGTCAACGCAGACTTGATTCTGACACGTGACGTCGTCACCCAGGCACCCCTGACTCAGAACCTCAGAATCTTGGAACCTCGCCGCAGCGCAGCACAAATGGCTCTTAGATCAAGTTGATTGGAAATTCGCCCGATCGGATAAAGATGCATGAAATTGGTCATGAAGCACAGACAAGAATGGTGGCGCAACTTGGACCAAGCTGCGTACGCACGGTGTTTGGCAGCGGTGAATGCCATCTCTGTAATTTGAGGTCTCCTGACAGCACGGGCTTGAAAAAGATTGCATGGAAACAGTACCAAACAGCTTGAGACATAGATAAAAGGGACCTGTTCGTGTCAGTCCACCCATTCGCGATCCATCATCTCCAAGAACTACTCGTACATCATGCACACTGTGCGTTCCTCCCTTGATCCACTTTGAGTCATCTCGAGGTTGACAGAGCGTACAGGCGACAGCTATCCCCGTGAACCAGAACAACTGCGGAAACGCCAGCTGCAAATGCGGCTCAGAGTACGGAAGAGGCATCCAAGAATTACTCTTGATTGACCTTCTCATTTCAGATGCCAATGCAAGCCTGGGGAGTGTAAATGTTAAACGTTGTGGAATCCAAGCTCGCAGTTTGCTGATGTTTAAGGGCGTACTCGTTGTGCGAGCTTGTATGTAATAACAAGAGTCCGATGTTTTGAAACTACCAGTTGACGGTCTTCGATTCTGAGCCAGCTGGATGGCCTGCGTGAGAATGCATATTACTGCTGACTTCGCATGACGACCGTCGACAACCTTAGCAGCGTCGAAAAAATAAACAAGCAACCGGCCTCGGCGTAGTCGACGCTAGCCTGTAAAAGATGTCGGTTTCGAAGGAAGAATAGACAGATGAAACATCTCGTAGACCCCGGGGGATAGCTCGGCTTCAGATCGAGAAGCTTGATAATCCTTGCCTTCGATGCCGCAGGCGAGGAGATGCAGTCCGGGAGTACCTTGACATGTGAATCTTTACGAATGGTATTCCTAAACTTGTTCCGTCGGCGCCATCCAAGTAAACATTGCTCTCATACGGCGAATGGAATTCAGACCCACCTAAAAAGAACTCTTGAAGGACAATTCGGCTGACTCGGAGGCGTTGACCATGCGGAGTTTCGAAGTCGGTACAGGGCGTCATCTATAAATTGGTCTTGACTCGGAGAAGCGTACTTGGAGAAGGGAAAAATGAGGAGGATGTCAATCCTTGCCGCTGTTCAATGCACCCATCCAAGTATCACTTACTCACATCTCGTCCTAAGTGTGTCTATCATCCTCTCAATGTCCTCGACCTCCTGACCTTCCTGCCAACAACTTTGCCTGAAAGTGAGAGCGATCCAGGCATGTTTTCGAGCCATTGAGCTACAATGCCAACGCCGGTCGCGGCGCTCTGCTCTTGGAGAGCGGGTACGCGCATTTGAACGTGCGTGGCAGCAGACGTCATGCGATGTGATTATGTAATCGATTTCTCGACTCGGAAGCGTGCGCACTGGCACAAAGGGATGATGCAGATTGCGTATGGGCCCCGTTCGGACTCCCTGAATACGTGCAACGGGCACCTACAAGCCATTCAGTGAGAATTCCAGTTCGCAGATCTCAGTAACGATCTCAACTGCTGGTCGGGCGACGCTCCAACATCCGACGACCGCGACCGAATGCACATCAACGGCATCTCAAATGACCCGTCCCTCGGCGCCACATTTTCGCAGGCATTCATTTCGGAATTCATTTCGAACTCTTGCAATACACCAACAACACAGCTACAATCCAGTACATCGTACAAAACACCACTCTCGTTTACCACTCTGGGCTTTCATGGGGCCTAATACATACAAATGAACCTCCACAGCTGCTGCTGACTCGGGGTCATGTTGTAGGTTTCGAGCGTGACCTGTTCACGAAGATTCGTATCAGCGTCAATTTAATTTCGTCGCCTGAGTTCCGCACCCTGGTCCCTGGCATGGAGCCGTGCTGAGTCCAAGCCTGGGTTGGCCACGTGGTGGAAGGCACCGCGATTCTAGGGTATCCAATTCAGAGGCTTATCATGACATGCCATGAGGAAATGGGTACAGACGTATAGTCGCCGTGGAATTGGGGGTCGCTGTGTTTCTTAATCACCCATGGAGATTGGACCGACACTTTTTCCACTATCAAGTTTCCTTGCTGATCTCTGCTGAGCCAGGAATTGCCACCTTCTTCCAAGGCCAAAGTGTAGTTCCCACTTTCAAGCTTGGTAAGGACCCACTATAAACAACACTCAGTATACCGACCTGCGGGGGTAATCGGCGCAAAATAGAACTGTGTACTTACGACATGCGTCCTTCCCGCGACGATGACAGGGCTGCTGGGATGTCCACCATCCAAGTTCGCACCGACCGGGCCTGGGGGTGGTGCTGAGACCGCACCAGAGACTATGAGATATCTTCCGCCGGGGGGACCGTCGTCGGACATTGTCGTGCAGTAGAGAAAATACTGTAAGTTGTGTGTGCAGTAGGAAATGGACTTCTGTCTACAAAAGACGAAGACTGACCAGGCCATTATATAGCCATTCGCTCGGATGAGATCAGGTGTCGAGTTCTCGTCGTTTGCCGAGGGTAGCTCGATACAAAACCTCAAATTGCTCGGCGGAACAAAGGAAATACCTGCAGGCGCGACGGAAGACACAAAAATGGGACCTGGTGAATGTTCGTGCAGGTCTAGCCCTGTCTAGCCTCTTTTGGATCGGAATTCACGGCGACCAGGTTAACCTGTATGCGGCGATGTACCATTGAGGCCATTTAGGTTTACGCTGAAAGCCATCAGGACGAAACGTCACCATATTGTCGTTGTTTCAGAATGAACGTGCGATCCATACGCGATCCATCCAATGCACTTTCTCGTCAATATCACATCGGGGATATTGCTCCGGCAAGCGAGGAGTGCACAAAAGGAGTGGGGAACGGTGCGGCGATCTGGGGAAAAGAGGGCTGCGTAGCACGCAGGGTCATGAAGCTGGGGTAATAAATTGGCGCAAGTCAGAATGGGGTCAATCAATTTAGTCTGGTTCTTACGCCTTGGTATCCATCGCCTCGGTCCTGTTCCTGCTGCGGAATTTGGTAAGTAAGAACACCCACGTCTGATAATATGTAACCTCTACCATTCTTCCTGATGCTCGCCCCTAGCGTTGAGCGATAAGAAATTTTCGCAAGGTACTATGACTCGCCATGACTTGCCATTCACTCGTCCATCAGACACCGTCATTTCCATCATTGATCGGTTAAAGTGCCGCCTGTCACGGGGAGCCTGCCAGGTGATCTATCAGAAGACGACATTTATCGAGCCTAGACCTCCTCAAGGTCACAGGTGTTTACCATGCTCCGAAATTGTCATGTTGCGTCCGAGTAATGTCAAGTTAATCGCCGCGGGCCGCGACAGGCGCAAACTGAACCTTATAGTGCCACACTGCGGCTGACCAGAAGTGGTTCGTTCTAGAATATGGCTTGAATGTTCTTCAAATCACAAGATGTGCCTCCTATCATGCTTCTAGATCCATCTGTGATCGCCGGAAAACTGGATGTTCGTGTCGAACTGCAGCTGGCAAGCATGAGAAGTCCGTCAGCAACAGGGAGTGCGGTAGTCTAAAATAAGTATCTTTAATTCGAGAAATTTACGTTGGGGGGTGACCACCTCTGCGATGGTGGAGGTAGGTTGGTTGCGGCAGTCAGCGCCAGCTTAGCTAACGTGGCGGTGCCGCGCCTAGACCATTCATTTGAACCTAGGAGTTTGCCGAAAGTGAGGTCAGCAATACTGAACAAACAGGGCGATGACCTGGCGCCGGGGGTAATTCCCCGTAGACGGGATGAACACAGGAATACTCGATTCACTGGCGATGCTACGACCGACTGTCTCCCTTGTGCGCCTTTTTCCACCATTCAATACCCCCTCTCAATGCCTCCATGACCTCCTCCACGTCTTCGCCATCGTGCCAAGCACCGCTCTTATCACTAAATTGGATCCTTGCCTTGCCTTCAGTGACGACAGACCCAATCGCATGCTGCTTTTGGCCAATGCGTGCCTCGTACCCAGACGGTGTCGCAGACATCATATGAATACCATGTTCGAGTCGCTTGGCGGCGTCTGCGAGGACGAGCGTCCTAACACAAGGTCATGTCAACTTCAGCGAGTCGTAAAACACACTCTGGTGCACATACCTGCCTTCCCTGCTCACCGGGGCATCCGGGATCACACCCCAGGCAACATCATCAATGGATGTCGCATCGAGAGGAAGAACACGATGGAGGGACTTCCGAAATGCATTGAACGCCGTCATCCGTATTTCAAGCTACGCATATGCGTGGGTGAGTGAGTGTATTGCCGTGTTTGGGAACGACCTACGGGAATTTTACGCGAAAAGCTCGCCTCCACTTCCATCTCGACCTCCGGGATCTCTACTTCCACGTCCACTAGAGAGATGACATTAGTATACGTTGGCAATTCATGGATCAGCAGCAGCTTGAATACTTTGGTCACATGGTTCCTGTTTGATCGGTGGCTCGACGATCTCGACATCGTCGTCACTTTCGTCATCTTTTGGCAACGGCTTATTCTCGACTAGTACCGAGGGAACGCTTTGCCCCGACTCCCCAATTTGGTCATTTGCTTTCGGGGCATGGTCCTGACCCCCACTGGGTACTTTGAATGGCGTCTTGAATGGCGTCTTAAAGGGCTTCCTCAAGCTGTTGGCCGAACTATACGGTCGCGTGACTGTGGTCTCTGTAAACCGCGACGTCATTGAAAGCTCAACGACTAACGCACCAAGTGGAGGTGGCATGCTCACACGAGCATTTGTACCGGCATTCTTATTCGAACCGACGCTTGTTCCACTCCGTCCCGCCACATGCTCTATTTTGGCTTTTTTCAAACTAGGCAACGTCGATTTAACGCGTCCATCGTTAGGTCGTTTGAATCCCTGAACAGGCATCGAGTTGAGACAGTCCCAGAGAGTTTGCTGCCCTGGATTGGCCGCGTTCGCTCCTCCCGATGTGGGTTGCAGTGGTGGTTGTGGTTGTAGGGGTTTCCCTTCAGACCCCTCGTCATCCTCGTAACCAGCATTCCAAGCCGACTTCGAGAGTACCGTTGCGGCATAATCCTCGTCCGAGAGGATCGTTTTCCGCTGTCGGGTCTTGTCGGGATATTTGCACACCTGCATGGAATAAAGGACGCGTCAATCTGCGAAAAGAACACGGCCAGTGACAAACAAACCACCCACGTCGCACATCTTGTCGCAAACACCCTCAATGACGTTGTCGTCTGTGGGATCGATGATCTCTCCGAAGTACCTGCATATAGACTGGGGATGCGCGTCAGCACACTTGACCTGAGACTGGTCGCCGGAATACTTACAACATGTCGACACGTCATGACGTTTTCTGCAAAACTGACAAGCTATGGGGAACGAGAATGGCCGTGCATGAGTGGCTGGGACTGTAGGAGTACACTACGGGTGGACATACCGACCCAAAGCTATCAATCGACCGTTGACTAGGCTCGGGTCCGTTCTTGGATGATGCAGTATCTTGTCGTCTGGCGTGGGCGCTGGACACCAATCTTTTGAGACGGAGAGCATCCTCGCGTGCTGGCAACGTAAGCTGACAGCAGGTACCACAAGGGTGTATCTCACAGTAATATAGTATACAGCGGGCAGGCTGATAGCATAGTGGTTCAATTGGTATGCGAGGTATCCCAAAGAGACTCACCAGTCCGTCTCGACCTGCCCGACCTGTCGCGTGTGTTAACTCAGAAATGACTACGAGGCACTACTAACCTGTTTCTTGGTAATATCCTGGAACGCGTTAGACAAGGCGCCATCAGTTCCGCAAATGTCATTCACCTTCCATACTCTTCGGAAGATCATAGTGAATTATGTAGCTGTGCCAATGAGTACATATCCATTGAGCAGAGCGATCGAGACGCCTACCGAACATCGCTCTTGTCGATGCCCATTCCGAAAGCAATGGTTGCACACACCTAACAAAAGGATCTGTATTACTGGAGAGTAGAAGGTCGGGCAGCAGCAACGCACCACGTCGATACCACCCTCGCCTGTCCCACCAGTTTCCCATTCCTTCAGCGTTTTGTCCAACGTTTTCGAGCTGTTTTCAATTTCGTTATGTCCATTGCCTGCATTTATCATGCACGACTACTCACTTAATCCCTCTGTGGTATGGTTGAGCATTCAAGCCCTTTCCACGAAGATGCTTAGCGAGCTCATCGCACATCTCCCGTTTTCGACAATAGATGATACCGGAGGACGGGCGATTACGACGCCGATGCAAAGTCTCGATGAATTCAAGGATGTCTTGCATCAGAGCGAGCGATTCGGGCGCTGATTTATATCGCACCTGACGATCATAAATGCTATCGACGGGGAATAAAGTATAAAATGGATAGACAAACCTCGTAGTAGAGGTTTTTACGATTGAACGGATGAACAGCAGTGAAGACTTCTACCATCTTTAGACTCCGTACGATATCTCGCTGAACACTAAAAAAATGTAAGACACGAAATGCAACTTAACAAGCTAGTGGCCACTTTTTGGTAGCAGTCGCTGTCAAAGCCATGATAGGAATACCTGGGAAACGTTCGCGGAAAGAGCCTAGTTTACGGTACTCTGCTCTAAAGTCGTGACCCCACTCCTATGACATGTTCAATAGGCGTGATATGACGAAGGGATCAAGCTCACGGAAATGCAATGAGCCTAAATGGATGTATAGATCAGTTCAACATTACTCAGGCAGGAATCACACCTCGTCGATGACAAGCCTTCTCAATTGGCCATTGCTGAAAACGATCCCAAGCGTGCGTGTGAGGTCTTGCGTACAAAGCTTCTCAGGAGTCGCTGAAAGGAATGCGTCAAGAGTAACTCAATAAAAAAAACAACAATTACACCGACTGTAAAATAGTCGGCACCTTGGTCGCTTTGATGTCAGGTCCCTTAAAATCTAGGATTTTCGAAGTCAACCATTTAGAATATTTGTGGATAGACGTGTACCTCGGCTTTTTGCGTCTTGTTAGTTTCGGACGTCAGCGACACAGCGGAGACACCCTTGCTCCGGAGATTGGTCACTTCTACGTAGACGTCAATATAAGACAAAGTAGGAAATAGACTATAGTCACGATTCTTCATGAGTGCTGCTCGACGTGTGAGCCAATTTAGAAGGGATATCATAAGCCTCACCAAGGAGAGGGGAAACAATGACCGAGACACCAAACTGGCATATATGCGTCATTCACGCCTTCAAAACAATGGAACGACCTACACCCTCGGCAATAGCTGGAAGTTGAAAGCACAGACTCTGTCAATTATAAGTATACAATGAAATAAGACATCTGTCGGAAACTGACCTTTCCCATCCCTGTTGGCGCGAGGACGAAGACGTCTGAGCCTGCCGCGCGTGTTCATGCGGATTCTACTGCATGGCATAGCAAGCTCACCTGAAATGGCGGCCTCTACAATCTCCTTCTGTTTCCCTTTGTATCCAGAAAAGCCGAATACTGGTTCGATAGGTTTGGTAACACAGACACACGCGCCGCATGATACTCCTCACTTTCGCTCAATAGCCTAGAGTGCATGGCTGAGGCATGGCAGGCGATAGCGTAAACATATCAACGGACCTGTTACACTTGGTCATCGACTTTGAATCCGTCGACCTCGGCATGGGCTGCTTCTCGTCGCCACTCTCCGAACGCGGCGTTGGCGAACTAGCTGGGACGAACACAACAGCAGCGTTGGTAAGGGCCGGTTCTTCGTTGATGTTATCCAAGACGTCATTGTCGCTTTCTTCTTCCACTTCAAAGGTCTCTGTGTCGATGGAGTACAAGTGCGCGTCGTATTCGTCCATGGTGATGAGGCCAGACGAGGCGCGTTGGATCAGGTCAGAGTCACGTGACTGGTATCCTGACATGCGGTCTACAATTTAGTTACAAAAACCGCATCTCACAGGAGGTGCCCTTCTCGTTATCTTCCAATCGACTGACTTCAGCAGGTCAACACGCATCGACCGTAGATCAACGTTAGTTCCGACATGCAACGTGGTCATCTGGGCACCTATGTCCCAACCCGTGACTCAGATCGTCGTAGTTGTGTCAGACTTCTCATGTTGGACCCAGCAAAAATGCCTCTTGGATCAAAGTCAATTGGAAATTCGCTCCGATCGATAAGGAAAATGATAACAAATTGGCCGCCAAGCACAGAGGAGAATGGTAGCGCGATTTTTTGGACCACTTGGAACTAGCTGGGTATGCACAGCGTTTGGCAGCGGTGAACGCCATCTCTGTAATCTGAGGCCTCCTGACACTCGAAACGAAACAGCGCCAAACAGCCTGAGACATATAAAAAAGACCACCTCGTATCAGTCCACTTCATCTCCAAGAACTATTCGTACATTATGGTCGCCGTGAGTTTTTTTCCCTCGATCCGCGTTGAACCATCTCGATATTGACCAAGCGTGCAGGTGACAACTATTCCCGTGAACCAGAACGGCTGCGGAAACTCCAGTTGCAACTGCGGCCCAGGGTGCGTATGAAAGGGGCGCCGAAGAAAATATCCTTGATTGACTTCTTATTTCAGATGCCAATGCAAACCCGGACAGTGCAAATGTTAGATATTGTCGAGTCCGGGCTTGCAGCTTGCTAGTGTCTAAGAGTGTGCTCGATGTGCGAGTTTGTGTGTAATCAACTGCTTTGGCGTTTTGAAACTCCCAGTCCAGACGATTTTAACGACTGTCGATTCTGGGTGCGACATCGCAACAGCTGGCATGAGAGTGATCGCATGACGACAGCTTTAGCAGCCTTGAAAAAAAATACAAACAGTGAGCCCCGGTCGCGTTGACGAATTCAGCGAGGCAGACTACGCGAAGTCTGTGAGAACACCAAGACATTTATCTTGTTCAGTACATCAATAAGTATCGCTTTTCACACCTGGTAGACTCCGAGGAGGCAAGCTAGCCAAAAGGCTCGCTATTACGCGGTCACGTGATGCCATAAGGATGGCGATCGGCTGTGCATGAACCGCGCCTAAAGCCCCTTCAAGTCGATGGCCCCCCCGACAAAGGCAAGAAAGTCCTTTGGCCAGCCTACCGTCAAGCATGCACCTCGACGAGCACCTGTCATCGATGTCAACACGCTCTCTTATGACCGCACCGACCCCTTCCACGCCATCAACACCCTCCGCAGACTTATCGGTTCACTTACTTATCGCATAGGTGGCTGTCAGTACAAGCTTACCTCAGACGAGCACAAACTCTCCTTGCACCTGCTTGCCATCGTCGAACCGTTCGTTGGGCTGTCTCCCTCTCGACGGAGCCTCACGCGCCAGCCTACGGAGATACTGGATGCTATCGTGTTTCACGTGGATTTGAAGCGCGACCTGCTCTCTCTCGCGTTGTCTTGTCACCGCATGCACTCTGTGATCTTTCCCAGGCATTACGATTATCGCGTTGTGTGTGCAAAGGCCAGCTCCATTTCTCTGTGGAATCACTTGATCGTCCATCGTGCACTCGCACGCAATGTCCGCACGCTCGAGATCATTGACGAACGGTCCCTGAAAACTTTTGTTCTTCCCGCGGACGTTACAAAGACGGACACTGATCTAGAGTCGTCAGATGACGAGCTTGCGTTGCATTCGAAACAAGAGAGACTCTTGGTTTCTGCGTTAACCAAGATGACTGCGTTGCAATCGTTCCGTTGGTCTTGTAATCTTTCAGCGATATCCATAGACAACGTCTGGACAACGTTGATGAAATGTCGGACGCTTTCCGAAGTCTCTGTTAGTGATAACCTTGTGTTTTTGCCGTATACCTCCAATAAGCCCAAGCCAGCGAATGCCGAGTCTGTCCCCGTGGCAAGTATGGTCATCTATAAACCGTTCGTTCTTTCTAAGTACCATTGCAGTTACCCAACCTCAAGGCTGTTACATTACAAGCTACCAAACACTCGTTTGGAGCCACGAAGACGCCAACCTTGGGACGTATCTCGGGCTTGCTTACAAGCTGCCCTAGTCTTGAAGTGAGTAAACTTCTTCTCCTAGGTACGCTATCTAAACGCTGAATCTATTAGGCGCTGAACATTGGCTATGAGCACCGTAGTGGACAAGGGCAGCATCTCCCAGCGGCAGATAACTTTTTTCTCTGCTCCCGCTGGCCCGCTCTCCGCTTCCTCTCTCTGACAAATCTCCGCTGTTCCTCCGCTCACAGCCTCGAATCCGCCTCCGTCTTTCTCGCAGCTCACGCCAACCTTGAAGTCCTGCACCTTGATTTACCTCTCGACAGATCGAGCTCTGCGACCAGCATCAGCGCACCAGCACTCGTCCTTTCCACAAACGCACTCCCAAAACTGCGCGAACTGAGGTGCAGCAAACCGATCGCCACCGCGATCCTAGACTGTCCGACCGACGCCCCGCGTCCCCTCGAGGTCCTCAACGGCATTGCGCTCTCTGGAGCGGACTGGGACGGGCCCTTCTTTGCCAGCCTGAAG
>JBBPUA010000325.1:0-21150 GCA_038094355.1 Afroboletus lepidellus | reverse complement strand
AGCCTATCAACTTGAAGGTTGCCTTCAAGTTACTGGGGAGAGGGTGAGGCCTTGAGGGATGAGTTTTAGAGTGCGCTCAGATTCTTTCAAAAAATATCGGAGTTGTACATCCAAAGCTGTCCGCGCTGTCCGAACGCGTCACATGACAAGCAGAGTGTCACTTCCGCCAATCCTGCCAGTGTACTCACCCAAACTACATAACGATGACGCAGCAGTGGCAACCTCACTGCCAAGACCACAACCACTATGTCGATGATGAGGCGCTTGGGGGCCGCTGCTCGTCATCACTGAGTCACGACGACCTGCGCTGAGATCATTGGCTACGAGGCTAAGCCAGCCTCAAAGACGACCCAAGGACCTGCCTTACGACTTATCAGCACCGAGACCAATTTCCCAGATGTCCTCATCGGATTCTAGTTGGGTGGTCGCCACCAAACTCCGATTTCAAACGCCGAGGACTCACCCCTGTAACAGGCTCCTCCCAACGGTTTACTTGTTGCAGTGAATGGTACACACTCACGGCTGATGTTTGGGGAGACGCTTACTTATTCTTACACCACGGAACTCGTCAACCTGGGTCGACGGTGGAGTACCTCAACTTTGGCAACCATCTTCAAGTCGTGCACTCTTTTTCCGGAACTTTGAGATCCAGTTCCTCTTAATAACACAAGAGTATCATGATGTAATGACCGCGTTCAAAGAAAACCCCATATATGAGAGCGACGCTTACATTCTAGGCCAACCTGGTATCGATACAAGACATGACTAGGTTGCTAATGCGACTCGCAGGGAAGTACTGTTTCATCGCCTTTGCTGTCATTGAACAGCCTCCGACAGGCAGCCGGTCGCTGTGCAAGTTTTCCGAGAGGTCTGTCACCGTCCACGTTGGAGTGGGACCCCTTGGAACCCAAACATATGGTGCTTTTCGGACTCTGACCAAAGGATGATGCTCCACGCAGATACCTTTATGATACTCCGAAAGTTCGCATTTTCCAGACCACCTACCCTTCGAAGGAATGGACGAAGCAGACGGGAGTAAGGCCATATTATATGAACCTTTGGTCCATTGAGGAAATCGGGGGTCTGACGTACGTTGCTTCGGTCAGATGTCGTTGCCTGATGGTCTGATTGATAGTATCAGCTTTATTCTCAATTACAACCACTCCGATGTAGGGCTCACAAAAGCTCTTGCAAACAGATGGGACCCTGCTCCTTGGGCATTGCTGGCGGCCGTTCGCGATCCTGCTTGCAGGGAAGAGTACGAAGAAGACCTCCACACGGAGTCGTAGACCAGTCTTGGATACATTCCTTGGCCAAGGTTCACGGAATCCCGGGCCGTCAACTATCTTCTTCATCAGTTTTTGCTCGGGTATTACGCGCCGCGTTTGTCCCTACGCTCTGGATGACCAAGAGGTCGATGTCTGATCAGCATTTGTTGCGAGGAATACTGCGGAGGAGAAAGTGGAGTTTTTTCACACGCTGCACGCCGCAACCCGCCGCGGTGGTGACCTCTCGCGCTTCAACTGGGTAAGCCTTTAAGCTTCAGTTTTTCGATAGGGTTCCCTCACCGCACCATGGAGGTGTGTCGTGATTTTCTAATTCCGCAATTATGACCATGCGAGCTATTCCCAGGACGATTACCGTATATGACTGCTCACTACATAGGTCTATGTATTTTTTCACGTATTGTTGTTTAGCAACGCGACAGATTTGAAACGAGGTCATTTCTCGCGATCTAGGCGCTTTCTTGATCTAGACGCATTTGATTTACATCAGACGGTGAGGTAGCGCATATCCCGGGAAAACAGGTTGCGACCAAGCAAGGATTCATTCGGTGAAATATTATACGAGTATCTGTTTATCAGTATCACCTTCGCCTTCCGGTCGTTCCACATCATATCTCTGTAGCCAAGCCAGCTGATGATGATATTGGAATGGTAACTAGGTGTGAACCCGATCTTTCATATTACGTGGGTGAGATGTGCATATTGTAGCATCAGTCTCCGGTCGCTTTACACTTGTTTCGAGCACCTCATCGAACAAAAAGTAGGGAAACTATCCCTGCATGGTGTGGTGACGTCAAAACATGCCCAGTTACATTAATGCAAGTACTTATGAGCCTTTAGCATCTGCTGCAGATAAGTCCAGCAGCTCTCACCTAGTTCTTCCGCTTCGGACCCCTCTCGTACACATTCACGTCCGAGTCCGACTCGGGCGGATCCAACCCATGAACGGATCCACCGTGTCCATCTTCTCTTCGCGCCGTGTTGGGCCCGCAATCATGCCTATGAGATGCATGACGACAACGCCTCGTCGGACGTACCCGATCATCGCCATAGCGCCAGCCTCCACCCTTGTCCGATTCCCCGTCCGATGCAGACGCAGACTCAGACTCGGAGGACGACTCGTCGAACCGCCTTGGCTTGTGGTATATACAACAGACTGACGCGCCAGTCGTCAGCACATGCCCATCCGCGCCACAAAGAGGACACACTCTTGGACTTTTTCTTCCCACATCCCTCGTTGTCGACAACGTCCGCGCCCCAGGCGACGTGCTGGCGGGTACGCCTCTGGGCACCGCGGAGCTTGAGTACCCCTACCGTCGTGTTGGGTTCCCCTGTGGAGGAGGGCCCTGCATCACCACCAAGGCCATCACCGTCCTCTGGCCGGGGTTGGGCATCCCGAAGTGTGAGTGTGCGGGATCCATCGGAGTGTGCTGATGTATGTGGTCTTCGCTGCGCTGCGGTGAGCATGGGCAGTACCTTGAGGAAGTGGTGAAGGAGGGTTGACAGCGTTCGCCACAGGAAGTGGGCAAATTCATTTACATTAGTCAGCAACATATCAAAACCATCATGCAAAGATGAATGTTCGAGAATCTACGTCGTTTATTGATGGCTATTACATAAGGACAGCGGGATCCGTTTTTAATGGTACAAGGCATAGCGCGCTATGGGGATGCATGACTACAGTACAAAGCTATTGTCCGAAATGATAACGATAAAGGGATGATGTAAAGCAACGATCGACGTTGGAGCGAAAGAACTCGAAACTGGGGGAGCGAAATAGAAATACAAGAGAGATGAGCTCTGTAGAAAGCGGAGCGGATTTATCCGTAGATGATCCTGTTCCCATTGTACATGAGCTCGGCTATTGTGGAGCAAACAATCAACTTACCCCCTTGGCGTCGTTGTTATAGGTTTGAAGTCCGTTCGTCCCGACTCGACAAAGTGGCGAAGGACATCTGACCAGTCGTCCCTCGAATCCCAGGTGATCTTGCTCGGTGGGTCAACTTCCACAGGCATCACCTGGCTGATGCCAGCACATTGCACGAGGACAACCAGCGTCCCGATACCGCCACTACGGCGACACCGGTCCTCCCTCCGATCAATATCTGCGGCAACGAGTGGATCGTGGCTGGTCACATATGACCTCGGCACGATGTGTGTCGCTGCCACTGAGAATCTGGAGAGATCCGAACGTGTGAGTGGTGAAACATGAGGTTCGGGGACTAGACAACAGACCGGATGAGTGCTTCCGGATTATAGCTGAGTTCGATCAGGAGGGCGTTCTGCCGGATGTTCGCAGGTAGACGCTTCAGCTGAAGCGCTTGAAATCCTGCCCATCCCAGCAAAGAGGAATGCGTCGAAGTGAATTTACGCAAATGTTTGACCAAGTTTTCGTCGGGGCAAGCGTTCATGGCATGCTGTTTTGCCCCGGAAACCTGGGCGGCGGTATGCTGGCAAATTGCCTTGTGGGAAGGCCAGTGCGATTTCTGGCACTCGGGAGACTATGGGGATAATGTGAGTACGGGAGCGTTGTATTGTGTTTACGACAGACAACGTACACAGTATTGAGTCGTCATCTGCCCGGCGCTCGGTCAGATGTGGACGGATGCGATCGTAACGCAAGAGGGTACTCACGCAGCCACCACAGTAGCGGAATTTCTGTATCGATGGATTTTCAACGGCACCGCAGTTATCACAGATACGATATCCACGTTGCTTTGGAGCATGAGTGGGAGGGGAGTAATAGTTGGCTGCGGCAGGTGCCATTTGATAAGATGGGATGCTGTGAGATTGCGAATGACTCGAAGAGATAGATATCGAACCCCTGCCATCGTCTCGAGTGTTTTATAGCTAGAGGGAGTGATCGCTGTGTCCATCTTGGGCCACCCGTCAGAAAGCCCATCTGAGGCCAGCACCGTGGAGAACAAAAAGGCCACCCGAAAGTCTTTTGTTTCGATGGAGAGTGAAGCAAAACACGGCAAAGTCTTTTTGTGTTGGTAGTGAGGGACTACATTACAGAAGGTCACAGACGAACAGATACGCGGCTTCTTGAAAGCAGAACACAATAAAGCAAGGAGAAAAGGGGAGGATACAATTAGACGAAAAAGGAAATGAGGCGGGGCAGGCCATTTTCTCCGATCCCACGTCGCACGCTGCCGGCACACTCTAATTGTTCAGCAATTGTTAGCCAACTTGTCATGCTGTGGTCCATTGCTTTCCCAGCCCTATTATCTTCGTCAAAAGGTGATACCGGATCTATGGTCCAACGCGCAGTTTCATGACATGGCTGTCCCACTGACTTTTAATCTTGCGTCCGCCCGAATCGAGGAACCTCAAAGAAGATTGCACTCCCGATTTCGGGTCTTTGGAGTCGGCGCATATCCGCCGTCGATATACCCTGTGTTCCGAGAATAGCCTATCTCGTCCGGTCTCACAAAGTTGTGGCGTCTGTCTTATTGTGTCAAGCCTTATCGGGGGTGATGAAGGTCATGGTCGAGTTGTTACCTATGTTCACCCTTCCATAGGAACCCACTGAGGTGCATGTTCTTTGGTAGAGCACACAAACTTCCGTGCTGAGAGAGAATGTTACTTAATGCTTCAACGCCCTTTCATTTCGCCTCCCGCTTCCATGGTGTGCGAGGATCGACACCGAGTCAATTGTTGATTGCTCGTAGAAGGTTTGCATAACGAAGAATATTTACCTTCTTGCGCCAGGCGCCAATCTCGTTTATCAGTAAGACAGTCCCGATCGATTTCCCAAAGCAAGTTATCTCTGTCCGCGTAGGAAGGGGAAGCACATCAACACGATCGACGTCAAAGCTTGGGGTTCGAGATTGGATTCGACGCCGTGAAACCCGATCGACCTCGGAGAGCCACGCGCGCTGGCTGTGCCACGGGTGTCTTGGCCAATTGTGCTGTTATATGTTTACTTCAATCTCTGAGTCGCACTATACTCTGATTTTCCTTACTTCGATAGCTCTTTTGTGGTGGCGTCTGTAGCGTTCTCGGCGGTAGTTCTTATGTGATACGGTGTGAGGGAAAAGATGGTTCTTCGTACTTTTGATGCTGCGGGACATCACTGATATGTGCATGTTTTAGCTGATTTAACTTGTGGTACATTATGGTCCGGGAACAGTATCCGTAAAGATCGAGAGGTATACATACCATAGAGCATGTCTCTGATATTTCTCTGGGCTCTCTAGCAGACCCAGAACGGCCGCTTTGGCATGAGACAATCGTAGTGACGTACTTTGCAGGGCTCTCAATTCGCGCCCTCAAGGCTTGAATGGAGAGCCGTACGAAGCACGTGAGCGATGGATAGCAGTCCTCGCAGGAGTATATATCATCATGAAACTGACTCGTACGCCGTTTCGACAGTTGACAGACCGGTGCGAGCAGCAGCCACGGACCACCGATCAACAATTCCCCACTGGCTATGAAATGTGGTCGATCGGCCAAAATATTCTCCACGATGTCATTTCTGACCGGTATGGGCCATCCGCGCTGTTCGATCTAGGATGTAGAGAACTCATTGTTGATGATTAATTTATTAATGTCGCACGGTCGAGGATACAAGTGGTGAAGTGAGGCCAGAGGTGGAAGAGGAAGGAGGTTACCAAACACGTTCCCACGTGCAAAATTTTGCAATCAATCCTATTGCTTTGTAAGCGAGTTGTAAGCGCTTCACAAAGCTCCGCGGCCCGCATCATCCATCTGCTGTCCACATCACATCATGTCGAATCCATTGCCTCCAGACCATTTCCTCAACCAGCCTCGTCCCGATTTTGTTGTCGGTGGAGCAGAAGGCTTCGTTGACACAACCACTCTTGCTGCACACGATTTCGATGTCGATACACGAACTGGCTTCATGCCCCCAGACCCCCCGATCAGCCGTCTGCCCATTGAATGGGAACCATGGGAGATGATCCTCGATCAAGCTATCTCAGCGAAGCTACAGCTTGCAGTAAAACCAAGCTTAACGGCCGAGGAAGTAGCGTGTTCTATGTCATGGCGGGAAAGCGTTCGCCGAAACGTGAGCCATCTCTCTCTACCATTGTGTGAGGAATAATGACCTACTTCGTCTAGCTGCCCATGCTTTCGACCAATAACCTTTCGGCATCTGAGCTGTTACTTCGGCGAGCTCATCATGTGCTTACCTTTGTCATGCACATGTATATTCACACACTCCCACTCGACGCTGACATTCGGATCCCACCCACTATTTCCGTCCCCCTCCTTGAAGTCGCGATGCTTCTCCAGCTCCCACCTATCGCAACGTATTCGGACACCGTACTCTATAATTGGGCTCCGAGATCTTCCATGGACAAGACGATTCCTCCCGCGCTTGATAATCTCCGCAGTCAAGACCTCTTCACCGGCACAAATGACGAGGAAGAATTCTACCTTGCTTCCGCACGCATAGAAATCAGGGGTGTGGAAGCCCTTGAGCTCATGCGTGCCACCATGGACGAAATGTTCGTCGGAGATGAAATTGCTGTGCGGCGGATTACGGGATACCTTCACCAACTAGCCTCTGTGGTCGACGACCTGACAAGCATCCTATTGGACGTCAGGAAGGGTTGCGACCCCGATTTTTTTTATCACAGCATCCGACCTTGGTTTCGTGGTGGAGACTCTGACCCGATGCATAGGAAGTGGGTTTTCGAGGGAATAGATGAACACCCGGAACTCACACCTCCGGTGGACCTCTCCGGACCGAGTGCTGGTCAGAGCGCCCTAATCCATGCCCTTGATATCTTCCTCGGTCTGGATAATTGCAAGTCCGCTGCAGATACCATTCAAGATGATAGGCGGACGCTACTGCGCCGTATGCAAATCTATATGCCGAGGCATCATCGTAACTTCCTACGCCATTTAACTGCCAACCAGAGACCTGTTCGGAACCTGGTTGTCGACGGTGATCCGAGACTAGTAGAGGCATATAACGATGCAGTGAGTGCTGTCAAACGATTTAGAGATGCGCATATTCGTGTCGTTGCGGTATACATCATCGGACCAGCGGGTCGAGAACGAAGGGAAGCAAAGGATTTGGATGAAGCTGGGTTAGAAGAGGGACGGTTGCCACTAACTGGAACTGGAGGAACCCATTTGGTTCAGTTTTTGAAGGGAGTGAGGGACAAGACCGCGGAGGCTATGGTCGACGCAAAGTGAACATCTGCCACAATTGGTTGTACTAGCAAGAGTCGAATGAAGCTCTTTCCCTTAACGACGAAAGGATTGCTAGGTTGGTCGGCTTTGTGGGAGCACTCCAAATGATGGAAAGTGCACCGCGGAATTCGAATACTGATCATCAGAAAATCGACCATCAAGTCACCCCTTGTCTTCTGCTATTTCGGGTGAGTGTTCCACACACTTGCGACGATGTTGACATCGATATTTTGGTGAGATATCTCATGTCTATTGGTTTTTGGCTCACTGAAAGTTACAATCGGCTCTGGCTACAGTGGTCCTTTTTATGAAGAGAAGCATCGTCGAGTCCCGAGTGTTCAGCAAAGAGATTTCAAGCCCGCGGTCGAGGAGTTTTGTCTCGGTTGCAAAAATATCACGTTGTGCGCTATTCTTAGCCGAATCGCTGAGAAGACGAGCTAATTGAAGGCTTAACACTTGACTATCTTGTTAACATTCGTAAGGGCGTCGAATTGATTTGCCTGGGTGTGACTTGAATATTTTCTAGGGGATTTATCAATATGCCGTAGTCGTTCCCATCAGGTAACGAAGAGGTAAACCCAATGACATTATGCATCGGGCAAACTAACGGCCCCGAAGAGCGGACTGGGTGATGTCATACTTTGCGAGTATCAACTTTGCGCGAGTCTGCGCTAGCTAACAATCACTGGAAGTGACCCTCGACTGTGACCCTTGCAGACCAGACAGGTGTTGGGATTCACTCGAGGGATCTCTATGATCTATTGCTTATGGCAAATTTGAACTCATGGGCAAGGAAGTGAGAACATGAAAAAAAGGTGCACTGATAGTGTGGGGAGCGGATCCATGGCTGCTCTATCCTCAGATCATTGACACTGGTTGACGATCATTTGATTTACCCGTGCGAGTGGAATGCTGATAGGCGATGTTCCCTATCGCACCTGGACGTGCCAGTTGCAATGATGCTCTGGTACCTGTTACACCAACTCGAGCACTTTTTTCTCTTCAACGATTACTCCCATTGCCATCGGTGAACTTTTCTTTAGCCCCGTGATGCCCTATGGGCTCCTTGGTAACTCGCGGCCGGTCCGTCGCTTCCGGTGATGCTGGTGATCGCAGCCTAAACGCTGAACGCTGAACGCTGAACCGGCTCACACACCAGTACACGGATCAGCTTGATACTATTCCGATTTCTCCGTTTGTCGTTTTTTTATCATCTTCCTGATGTGGATCCATTCCTCACAGCTCTCAAGGAACATGCGGCAAAGGGATGTTGAAAGGCTGTTTCGTTACAATGTGCCATGTCCGCAATGCAGGCCATACTTTGCGCGAATGCAGATAGCAAGCTTGCGTTCCAGATTCCCTTGACTGTAGCTCGAAATTCTTATAAACCCTCCTATTTGTCTATCTTTTCGTCTCAAACTTCCCCCCTTGTCATCCAAAGCTCCCTCGCACAGTTACCCTCGATAACTTTGCTTGTTCGTGAGTATACATAGCGAAGCCCGTTTGAGGTCGACAACTCACAAAATGATGCAGGCAATGACCATCACGCAGCCGTCACTCGTGTCAGGGGGAGGAACGTACGCTCATGGACATCCTGAATGTTTTCTCCGCTCTCAGTCCTGGAGGAGTGCCGAAAATTCCGCCGGCTACCTTCTCAAGTACATCAAACCAGATATGCACATCCTCGACGTCGGGTGCGGTCCTGGGACAATCTCCGTCTCATTCGCACGTCTCGTTCCGCAGGGGAGCGTCACCGGGATCGAATTCGTTCCAGAAAAATCAGACGTGCTAGAGAAGGCGTGCAGTTACGCTGCTCAGTATGGGACGAACAACGTCTCTTTTGCACACGGCGACGTCTGCAATCTCGAGCATATCCCTGACAATACGTACGACATTGTCCACTGCCACCAGGTCCTTCAACACGTGGGAGACCCTGTGAAGGCGCTGAAGGAGATGAAGAGGGTGGCGAAGCCTGGGGGGATCGTCGCCGCTCGGGAAGGAGACTCGAAGGCGTTCGCATGGTTTCCCGAGACGGAGACGATGGAGGAGTGGGTACAGCTATACCAGAAGATGGCGCGTGCCAATCATACGGAACCAGATGCAGGGAGGAGGCTAGTATCGTGGGCACTCGCAGCTGGGTTTGACAGGAGCAAAGTCGATGCCACAGCCGGGACGTGGTGCTTCAGCAGTCCCGAGGAGCGCAAGTGGTGGTGCGAAATATGGGCAGAACGCACTGTGAGCTCGACGTTTTCAACAAACGCGATTAGCAAGGGGCTTGCCACTCAAGAAACACTGGAAAGGATTTCGAACCACTGGCGGGAATGGGCCACGAGCGAAGATGGATGGTTTGTTGTCCTCCATTCAGAGATCGTTTGTCGTGCCTGAGTCATTAGTTCATTACTTTACATTACGGGATTCAACTTGCGTAGCGGAAATTAGGTCGTTAACTGTAACCTTGCATCCTTGCTTGTGTTATGTATCGTTAATGTACACGGTAGACACACGCATAGACTCAGTCAGGGTGTGACTAAGGGAATTCTTGAGTCGGGCCACCGTGTGCGCGCACCCGAGCACGTCGATCGTCTCGGGAAGGGTCGAACCGGACTGGGAGGCACACGGCGTGACCAAGAGAGGTAAGGGGACAGAGACGACAGACCTTCATCGCGGTCACCGCATGGCGAAGCGCCGTCATAGTAAACATCTATGCCCCTTGTGTGTTTGCGCCAGGCAACCTAGTCCTGCTTCAATGCACCATTATGTTGTATATTTCGCTGGCGCCTTCCGGGACCACGGATAGCTTCAAGCGGTCTTTAAGCGAAGCGAGGAAAGCGGGAGCACCTCGGTTTAGGAGGTACTGATCTAAACCATTTCTCAGATCAGCACTCTTAATGTCCAAAGCAAAGTCAGACAGGATGGGTGGAATAGGACCTATTTCCGGGATTGAGTCGAATTTAATGTTGTGCAGATGGGGGTCGGGGACGACAATGGAGAGGACGCCATCAGGAAAAACATCGCCCTATAATTATGAATAAATGTATACAATTGTGTATCATCAGGTGTTTTGTGGAACCTCACATATGTTGTCGAGGTCCATCTAATTGCCTGCACTGGTGATGTCCAGTTTGAATCAACTTATATGATGAATCATGCATAATAAGGATCAAACCATTATAATTTGGCACCGTGGCCGGGAATACAATACGAAACGATCTCTTTGCTATTCGTTATGTGGACGCAAGAAGGGTGAAGGCCAGACTCTCGAGAATCTGGTCTGTGCTGAGCAGAGCGAGCGGCTTTGGTGGGTGAAGGCGCGTAGCGCCTCCCGGTCGCGATCTGAGGGGCCGAGCAACAGCTGCGTTCCCATCTGTTAGGAGAGCCCGACGCTACGAGATGATGCTCGGGACCCAGATAATAGGAGGGCTGACTCATGTAGGGACTCTTCCTGACGGATATGGACAAAAATTGTGTCGTGGCACCGATTCCTTGATTAGAACGCCGTCACTTGTTCGTTACCTCCATTGTGTACCCAAGTATCTTAAACTCGTGGTATACCTGCGGCATACCCGTAGCGTGCCCGCACATCACCACTAGTGCAGTCCGTGCAGTTGCGCTGCGCTCGACCGGTTGTCCGATTTGGTAAGCCGTGGCTCGATTCGTGTAAGGTGTCGGCCTCGATCGACTCGTAGCCCCATTGTCGTCGCGTACTGTGCCCTGATGTCCTTCTGACATCTTCCAGGGTCCATGTACATCGTGTACGTCGCGTCCGCTCTGTCCTATCCGGTTTTGACGGGATCGTTTTGCAGATAAGCGTTTCCGCTCGAGCTGACCTTGTAGGTCTCGTCCCCAGTGTCGTGGTAGGTTCTGGTAGCCCAGAGGTCGTCTGGCGTGGTGGCTGGATGGTGTAGACGGCATGGGTATGTCGCTTGCCCTGCGCTTTCGCTTTCCGTACTGACTTCACCGGTCTTCAGCCAGCGAGTCCGTCTCGACTCGTTTAGAGTCGTGGTGCTCGTCGCTTGCTGCGCCGTCCGTCCAGGATCGCGTACTATCGTATCTGGCGCCGTCTCCATGGATCTTGCGGCCCGAACTGCCTTCTTTGGTCCTCCTCGCTCCAACCTCCCGGCCCAGTACCTCGACATAGCGCGTCCGTTTCGGCGCCGTCGTCGACCCTATTACTTGCACGATGTTTGTGGTCGCCCCGGGAGTCGTCTCTGTTCATCCGCTGGTCCGGATCGCTCTCGTCGGTCCTCTTCGACTCGAAGCCCCCTCGGTTGGCTCTTCGGCCTCGGCCTCGACCTCGCGCGTTCGTACCGCCGAAGCGCTGATTCCCGCGGCCTCTGGGGTCTTCCATGGTGCTATGGTGACCGACTTGTACGGCCGTCTCACCGCCGTCGTCGTTCGCCGCCTAGTTTCGGTCCGACTCGCCTCGACCCTCTCCCGGTTTTGTTTCTTGACGCGGTGCACTCGCTTCGCCGAAGCGCATGTTCTCCTCGTCCCTGTGGGCTCTCGGATCGCTTCAGATGCGGCTCGCGACGATTCTGAGGTGTGTTTCGCTTTCGTCGTTGCCTGAAATGGTCTTCTCGCTCCCTAGGCCTCCTATGCTTGGATGTTGACGAGGTGAGTCCATGTCGTCGAAACGCTTGTCTTGACCGTTTGTAGGTCATTCCATGGGTCCTGGGGAGTCGCCTGGTGCAGCGGTTCGGCCGTCCGGCTTGTCTGGTCCTCCTGCTGGTGAGTGATCCCCACCCTTTGCTCTCGTCGACCTCGGACCTGTACTGAGGCTTTCCGCAGCTTCTTTGGCCTCCCCAAGACATCCTCATCGTGTCCCTGTGGTCCCGGTACGACCGTGAACTTGGTTGATGTCCTCGGGTGCTAAGAGAGGTCCAATTTCTGCCTTACGCAGACCGAATATGTTAGCAGGCTTCATAATGTCCAGTAATGTATGATACGTATCCCAGGCCTCTCTGCAATGCAGGGGTGCTGCTGTCTCAGTCTTGTCAGGGATAGTGGGTCTGGCGGTGCAGGTACACTGCCGGTTCATCGGATCCAAGGCCCTTCGGTCTTCCGCGCTATCGAATGGACATTGATCTCTCAAGGTCTTGCTCCTCCTTATACAGTTCAACGAGTGCTTCAAGCTGATGAAGGCGAAAAGAATTGCGCGAAGTGCGCGCAGCGAGTGAACTGCTGGATGGAACGGAAGAGAGGAAGCACTGCCGCTTCACAGCCACTCACGCAAAGACTCGGACGAAATTCTATTTCTCGTCGCTCACTCCTACGAACTAGAATAGCAAAACTTCGTGCAGTCCGTGCGCTGCTCGATTTCTTGTACTTGGCACAATACCCCACTCATACAGATTCAACGCTGGCGCTTCTTGACAACGCTCTGAAGCAGTTTCATGACAACAAGGCCATCTTTGTCGAACTCGGTGTACGACCACATTTCAGGCTCCCGAAACTCCATTCGCTCAGTCATTACACGGACTCCATCAAGCTTCTCGGTACAACCGATAACTACGATACCCAATACTCAGAACGGCTCCATATCGACTTTGCAAAGGATGCCTATCGTGCGACTAACCGCAAGGATGAATTTCCGCAGATGACGCATTGGTTAGAACGAAAGGAGAAAATCCAACGACACAAGGCATACATTACTTGGGCCCTCTCTCACTCCCCACCATCAGGCTCATCCGCAGCTCAGAACTCCATCCCGAGGTCACCACTCACCCCGGAGTACAAACCTCACTACCGACTTACCAAAACCCCATCTGTTAGAGCCGCTCCGTTTAGCTGTCTGGTCACAAATTACGGCGCAACATACTTTCGGGACGTCCTTGCTCGATACATTGTCGCACGTCGTAATCCGTTACTATCCACCCTCGAGATCGAAAGACAGTCTGCAGCCGTATACTTCCATTTCACGACTGTCCAAGTTTTTCATAAGATCAAGTTTACAGTGGAAGACGTACTAACATCTACAGCCAACTCGAGTTTCCTGGATGTTGCACATGCCAAGCCTGCTTCAAACGACAAGCGAGGCAGAATAATCCCTGGACGGTTTGATACTGTTCTGGTTCACGATGGCGAGAGCCCACTAACCGGGTCACAAGGTAAGCCTCACCATTATCTCTGAGCAGCATGATAAGATCCGTACTAGGTTACCGGGTCGGACAAGTTCGTGTCCTGTTCAGGATCCATGAGAATGACTTGAACGCACTATTTCCGTCAACGGCCAAAATTCCCGGTTACCTAGCGTACGTTGAGTGGTTTACCCCGTTCGGACGGATGGATCCGAATACGAAACTCTACCAAGTCTCTCGCTCTGTACGAAGTGGACGGCGTCTGGCAAGTGTCATTGATGTGGAGAAGATTCGCCGCAGCTGTCACCTGCTGCCAAGTTTTGGGCCTGTAGTTTCTCGTGATTGGAAGAGTCATGACGTGCTAGATCGCGCAACTTCATTTTGGGTTAATCCATTCGTTGATCGGAATACTTATATGACTGTGATTTAAAGCTTCTTTTCACTAGTCTGTGATCTTTGTGAGATGAGCGGAACTTGTGCAGTCGCGAATAGCTCCCATTATCATCAGAGATTATCCATTTTGAAAGTTATTTATGTTGGTGACTTTGTGATATACATACTCGCCGAATTCTGTGCATAACTATAGGGATACGTTTTTCCTGATGAAGTGGACACGAAGCTATAGTCCCGCTTCTGCTAGTAAGGCGGACCCAAACTTTACTAGGCCTCTGACTCAGGCCCGAGGCTCTCCTCCCCGAAAGGGAACTAGTACGCGCTTCATTTCTCGTTTCAATTGGTGGAATTGATTCTCAGATGATGCCGCCCGCGGTACGGTTGCTCCCCTACCATCGATCTATCTCGTCATAAAAGGCATGCATGTTACCGAAATCACGAAATGTGGGTATTGATTCCGACAATCTAGGTAGGCCTTCGTTATCTGACCTTCTTATCCAAATGTGATTTTTGGACAGCGTTGCTTTCGACGGATCATCTCTCCCGGAAGACAGCTCCGGATACCTTTGCACTCACGAAAGTAGCGAGTCTTCTGGACAGCGGAAAGAGTGTCAATGTCAAAGTCAGTCTCCCCGCGCTCTCACTTGTCCTCGATCTGATGTAGTGCACCTAGAATCCAAATACGATGATGTGGGCTGAATACCCGCATATGTCGCGCTAATGTTAAGTCACAACGAGAAGCCATGTGCTTTAGTGGCGTCCTTGCGCCATTGTGTACGCGTGCCGGGTCCATCTGTACCAAAATTTACATGGGCAGAAGATCTGGTTCGGATGCGTACTGTACCAATACCAACTTCAGAGGACCTGCTCCAGCCACGCGTATCAACGCCGTTCAGCCAGAAAGCTGGCAGATAAAGTTGAGGGGGCGCAAGATCACTCGGTTCAAATGGTGCATCCGAGTCGGTGTTCGCGGAGTTGGCCAATTGGCCCCCGTCGCACCCCGTCGCGCCCAGCTAGTCATATACGACCTTGCCCGTCCTCATATATGCAAACCTGGATAATCGGACCTAGTAGGTGTTCTCGGTGTGATGCGAGATAATGCGCCGCCGTTTTTTTGTTCCAAATGCATTGCTAGGCTGTGGTTTAAATGATTTCTACCCTGCTCACATGTCGCAGTGAGCAAAAACGATGTAACCATTTAAAGGTTTAGCCAGCAGCGCAACCCATTCTAGGTCGAAAGCAGCGGACGCATAAGACCCCTCCGTATCCGCCATCACATACCCTCATGGCTTCTCCGATGTCGACCTTTGCAACCCTCAGAGCCCTTCAGCTTGTCATTGCCAACGCCTTGGACGACATCCAGCGCGTCTTTTCACAACATGACTTGCCAGGCTCTTCATCTCCAGGAGACTATCCTTCGCCGGACTCGCCCATTGTCTCCGATTCACCCGGCGAGCAGCTTGCACGTCACCCTGACGCAGTCGCAGCCGCTTCCAAGATAGTCGCGGCGTGTGGACAGATGTCAAACATCGTCCACAAACCATACTCGTCACTATGGGATGCAATGATGAGTGTGTGTACATCCAAGTATATATTGTGTCTTGTTGACGCTGATATTCGTTTGCGTTTTTGTGCGCATCAGTTCAACCTCCCAGCATGTATTCGCTTCGTCGAACATCTTCATGTTCCTGAAATTCTCAGGGAAGCTGAAAATAGCCGGCGCCATGATCTCGCCAGTGAACAGGAGGTTGCAGTTCCGCTCTCTGCTAGCGAGGCAGACCAGAGCCTTACCGAGAGCGATCTGCTTTCGACAGAGGTCAGAGAAAAGTGGGCATCAGGCTCTCTTCCACAGGATGTAACTGGTAGGCATTTCATTTTCTGGCCCTAGTTAGTGGCATTGATGATGCCGTCCTGTGGTACCGTTTGCGCGTTATCGTCAAAAGGCATGCATGTTGCTGAAATCACGAAAGTGATATGCTCCTATGCGGGCGTTGACTATGTCGATTCCGACAATCTCGGTAAGTTTTCGCGATCCGACCTTCTGCGTCAGCCCGTCTAAACGTGATTTTTGGACAGCACACGCACTCCGGTTACTCTCGACGCATCATCTCTTTCGAGAGACGGCTCCAGATACCTTTGCACTCACGAGAGTAGCGAGTCTTCTAGATAGCGGAAAGAGTGTCAAGGAGATGTTCTCAAGGTTAGTGTCCTTGCGCTCTCGTTTTCCCGCAATCTGATGTAGTGCAGCCCGGACACTAAATACGATGAGGCGGGCGGAATACCCGCATATGTTGCACTAATGTACGTCACAACGAGAAATCATGTGCCTCAGTAGTTCTTGACGAGGAGTTTTCTGATAAACAGTACTGATGAAGTCTTCAAATCTGCTGCATATCTAACCGAAGCATGGACCGGGGTTCAGCTGCCAAATCAGGCACTCACTCCAAACCCTTCATGTGGCGTCGATCCCGGAATAACCGCGGCTCCATCTGTATCTAGTCTCACCAGCAACGATCCTGCCTCTGGTGACCTCACCGCACATTCCCCGAGTGTCCTCGAACATATCACTTCTCCGAAGGATATCGATATCCCATCATCTTCCAAATCACTTGCGACTGGGCTCTCGGCAGCTCCTCCGGATGTGATCTCCCCTCCAACACAAATGGAAAAGGGGCAAGATCTGCAATCAGCAGGGACTCGAACGAAGAAGATCGCTGCCTTTAATCTTGGCCTCATGACTGACGCACACTTCTTCAAATGGATGGAAGACGGTGGTGAGGATCCGCTCGGAAATACAGGTCAATGTGCCTGCACACATACCCTAAGGGAGGCTAGGAGCGTTAGGCGTGGCGATGGGCAGTCTGGGCCAAATGACGCCCCAAGAGATGAGCAGCCGGATTTGTTCAGGCACCACCGCTTCTCCAAATCGATGACCGGAACAACTTTGTTAGAGGCACCCAATGCCATTTTGAATGGTAGGTTCTGACCCATATTTCATGTCAATGGCTGAGTTCTGGTAGGGTTTGACTGGCACTCCCTTCCGAAGGGCGCCACCGTTGTCGATGTTGGCGGTGGAATTGGATGCACTACCATATTTCTCGCCAGGGCGCTCGACGGCGCGGATCTCCGCTTCGTTGTGCAGGATAAGCCTGCAGTTACTGCACTCGGAGTTGAGAAGCTGCGTTCCGAATGGCCCAAGATTTACGAAAGGGAACAGGTCGTATTTCAAAGTATGCACTCCTTCTCAGTGTGAGGTCTTTGTACCAACCAATCTCTTGCGTTCACACAGGCCACGACTTCTTTACGCCACAGCCCACATTCGAACCTCCCCATCTAGCCAAACATCCTGCCATCTACATCTTACGTTTCATCCTCCCCGATTGGCCGGACGAACGTGCGCGACAGATCTTGATTAATCTTCGACTGGCTTCGAATTCGGAGACACGGCTGGTCATCGCCGACTATGTACTCCCGCTGGCGTGCGTTGATGAAGAGATCCTTGAAGAAGAGAATCGCGGGGCGTATAAAGGAACCCATCCCGAAGCATGGACGGCCCAATCCATACTTGCAAACGTCCAGGGCGCCAAGCGTGCCCTCGCTTCCCCTCCCCTGTTACCCAACTTGGGAAAAGGGAACGCGAATGCTTACTGGGCAGACGGCATCGTGAGCACTGCTTTGGGCGCTTTTTCGCGGATCTCACTCCTCGCTAGATGCATGTGATCTACAACGGAAAGATACGTACCCTGCGCGAGTTTTGCGCGCTAGGGCTTTCCGCGGGCTGGCGCGTTGCACGCATGACTCAACCTGATGCTGGATCGCTCTTTTATGTCATCTGCGAGCCAATCGCACTCCCGGATGATGTCCAGGCTATCCAACAGATGGCGTAAAGGTTGTGTTTGATCCTGTGGGTCGTGTAGAAGCACGTACCTGAGTACAAAGATGAGGTAGCAGTCATGATTTTCTTAGTTTCTTAGGGTCGAGTTTGTAAGAGACGTGATCATACTAGTTTGTTATGACTTGTACATGCTCAGATGTCTGTCCTAGGATTGCCATTCTCCTTCTGCCATTGTGGATGTATGCGCCAAGTTCATCTGTACGGTCAGTTCCAGTAAAGGACGGTCCGAGAAGACGTGAAAGCTATGATATATCGAACGTGCGCACCGCATCCAAAATATCCGCTAGCGCAAACGCCTCTCGGAACCGCACGCTGACCGCCGCATCCGCTGCGACCCGCTTGTAACCCGCCGCTCCTCGCCCGCCCCCCATCGGTGCGAGCAACAGCGCGCCAAACGGCTGCCGTAGCCGCGCGACGAACCGTCGTGCGCGCATCTCATCATCCATCTGTCCCGCTTCTGGGTACGATACTTCAGGAAGCGGCGACAGGAGACGACATTCGTCTTCCGTTTCTTCTTCAGATGTTTCTTCGGCATCTGCATCCATTGGGCCAACTAGTGTAGTGTTGTCCTCTTCCAACGCCCCATCCCGCGCATCCTCAGGCTCCAGGAGTGCCTTCAGCCAAGGATGCACGAGATACAGCGTTCCCGCTCGAGAGAGGTTTTGTCGAGTCTTGATCGTGACCATGCCAAACGCGTCCGTATCCGCACGGTAGCCGCAAGCCCGGCCCGCCCGCGACGACGACAAACGCGGGAGTCGGATGGCAATGCACGGGAGCGTCATCTGACTATCTAAGAAGCTAGGGGTAGGAAGCTCGCGAATGTGATCATACAACTTCATTGCTACATCGACACCGAACGGGGATGCACGGGATGCAGTGACGATGGGTTCCATCTCGGAATCCGGGATTTTTAAGGGAATGTGAGACGTTGGTCCGTTGAATACCGTGAATTCCGCGGGTAGACAACTGTTAAACATGCTGGGCTCCCCCGTCCACGCGAGGATGCTGACGTCTCCAGATCTGGTGAGGAGGTCTGCCAATAAATGACCCACAGCGCCTTCGCCATATGTCACGGATATACCAGTAGCCGCGGAAATGCCTAACAGCGAGTACGCAGAATCTTCCACGAGTTTGGTTTGCCGGGTCGAGGCGAGGCGTAGCTTCTCCCGAATATTAGTCAAACCCGGGCGAAGTGCCTTCAGTTCTTCTGCAGGCATCCCGGTAGCTTGTTCCATCTCCGAAACGACTTCTGGCGAGTCCTTGTGGTTCGGCAACTGTAGGTCTAGGTAGAGAGTCCAGTCCTCCGTGTAAAAGCGAACGACTTTGGCAGCAATGTATCCCTGGAGTGGCCAACCGCGAGTGTTCCAAATACTCTTCGAAAGAGCCCCATGACGCGACGAAGAGTTGACACCACGCAGATAAATGACCGTTAAAACAGATCGCTCGTACCACATGAACATGGTCACGGCAGCCTCCTGCATCACTGAGGGATCAGATCTTTTGATACAGCACGTATCACTCCACGCCCAACTGATTCCAGCATCACGAACGATCTTGCAGAAGGCTTGAAGCTTGTTGTGGGTCGGGGATGGATCCAGGTTGTACACGGAAACGTGCTTCACCTGCTGGAACGATGGCTCGTTGTCTCCCGGGTTGTGTGAAAGCATAACATATCGAAAGTACTCTCTCACTTCACGTTTGATACGGATATAGTCGATACGCCTCGTCATGGATGATACAAGTTCATTGAAAGTTGGTAGCGATTCGAATGCCAATGCTTGCTCCGCTTTATTGGAAAGGTGGCCATTGGTCGTGTTGATGAGTTCGCGCGGCAAACGACGAATAATCTTTTGAACGATTTTACGTATTGCTGCTTGTGTGTTCGACGGGTTGACGTACTGGTCACCATGTCCTGTCGGGGAATGTAAACTTGTCATCTTCGCCATGTATATGGAATAGAACTCACGCTGAACTTCCGGATTCGTGGATTGTTCTATCGTTGAGAACATCCCCTCAAACGCTTTAATCGCACTGTCGTAGTCACCTGCGTTGTGTGAAACTGTATGCTTTAATTCGTATCCACGTGGCGAAGACGGATCAAGCGCGATCACCTGATCACGATCCGTCAGCGATGCCGATCTGCGTGAGAAGGTAGCGTACCCGGTTTGCGTCATCCAATGCCTGCTTCCATGACTTCATTGCCATATATGCACCGCTTCGTTTGGTAAGAGTAGCAATGGCTTGTGGTAAAGGCGGGTTGAGGGACAATGCGGTCGAAAAGTGAGAGATAGCTTCCGTATGTTGAGCATTTGCCGCTGCATCAGCGAGATGCTCAAATTTTTCGAATAAACGCCGCCTAAATTCTGCAATATCAGGTGAGCGACGGCCCAGACGCAGGGCCTACCGCCACTTACCTACAACCCATTTGCGCAGCTTACCACGGAGGGCTGTGGCCCCACCCAATTCAGTCGTCATTTGGTGGAGACAGTCAACTGCGTCTGACATACAGTCAATCGTTTCGAGGCGTTCACATAAAGCCTGGTAGACTGCGACTCTAGGAATTCCAGACTGCAGACGATTTAAGCGCCAGCTTAATAAAGAGCATTAGAGGCACGAGATACTTACATCTGCAGCACGCAAGGCGTCTTTCCATGAAGAATTCGCCAGCGTAACTTTTACCCAATCCCTTAGAGGTGGTACGGAGGCAGTCGGAACACTGTCGCGTGTGGGTGATTGCAAGGACGGTGCACTGTCATTCTGGAAACAGAGAGGTAAGAATGTCGCCCATATCCTAAACACGATACTCACGGTGGTGCAAGATAGACGTTTGATGCTGATCTTGCCGCCCAGGCCACCAATGGCAAAGAACCTGTCGTCTTTGGAGAACGCAGTCAAAGACGTGTCCTCTGGGTGCTGGAAGACAGCGAGCTGGGCGTGTGTGGACGCGTCGTAAAACGTGACAGTACGTCTTGCAGAGTACACGACGAAACCACCGTGCTTCGGCAGGGCTATGCACGAGTAGTTTTCTGTGTCTGGTACTTGCCATTCCGAGACAGCTGAACCCGTGGACGCGTCGAATTGCTTGATCTTCCCGGCACATATGACGAAGAGGTGGTCATTGCGCCAGACAAGACCCGTGTTGTGCTTCGGAATGACTCTTTCCGAGATGTTGACAAGCAGGCGACCATTCTTGCTGTCCCAGACGCGGACGGACTTGTCGTGGTACGTCGCAGTCGCTACTTTGTCCCCCTGCGGCGAGAACTTGGCTGAAATGACCCGATCCCCATGGTGAAGTGTTTGCACTTGTTTGCGAGTGATGACGTTCCAAATT
>JBBPUA010000324.1:0-21156 GCA_038094355.1 Afroboletus lepidellus | reverse complement strand
CAACTGGATACGACCTCTTGGAGCACTCGATCTATCTCCATTTCTGAAAGCGTGGGCGGCAAGTACGTAGATATAATTTCTGCTTCACGGGTTTCCTTCTCTGCAAGGTCGGGTCGCTCGCCCTCCATGTACTGAGAAGCGGACTCGGTCTGAAGTGAGAACGTGAACTGGGGTCCTCAAACAAAATGTAACAAAACAAACACGCCGAAGAACTGCTTTGCGCAAGACACCGACAATCGCGGGTGACGGAATTTGCGAGCCGGAGAACTTGTCTAGGTTGTACACCTCAGAGAGTATGGACTGAATATGGTAACGAGAATTAAAATGGGGCACTCGTACGGAGCGCGCCTACCCTCAAGGTCATGGACGACACCTGGTCCTTGTTCTACATGCGGGGAACGAGTCACGGTGATGCAATTGTAAAAGCACGGAGCACACACACTTTCATAGCTTGCTTCACTCCTGCGAGGAGCTGCTCGCGAATTCCTGAAGGTGTGCTTAGTCCCGAGTTGAATGAACGGTCACAAATAGAACATTAACCTTCATCAGTGAATGAAGCGCTCGAGCGAAAATGACGAGAAGTGATGATTATCCTAGAGCTTCTTGAGCATGGAGGGAAGAAGCTCATGGCTAATAACTCGATGGTTTGGTCGTTGGTGCACTTTTTACCGCTCGGATGCATGCCCGCGATCACGTGGGGTAGACGATCGCCTCCAACTGCCATCAGTATGACCGTTCCACCTCTTCCTGATAGTTGTGTCGATGCGGTTCGCAAGTCTTGCAGCGAGCTTCGGAAAGCTGAAAATATCCAGGCGAGTCGTTCTGTTATATGCGAGCCTTCTCCACATGTATCACAATTCCATTTCGCGGGTCATCGTGAACACGACGCAGCGAGTGTCGTGTCACGAGTTGATACCGCAGTCGATGGCAGCGACTCATTTATTCGATCTATTTGAAGAATCCGAGTCTTACCAAGTCTCCAATCATTTAGATCGCGGACGATGCCATGAAACGTTTTTTGTTTTCGCCGTCATTCCTCCATACGTTCAAGCGTGTCTCCGGCAATCACGGACTTCACTTCCCACTCAAATTTCCCTCTGTTCTGTCCGAATTAAACTTTCTCTCCGTACTCTGCCTCCTTAACTTTGCATCAGGCTACCGTATTCCTCTCCATGCGCAAACGGGTCGCGGTGCTTGGGACAACATCAGAGCGCTTGCGTTCAGCATGTACTTGTCCTCCGCTACTGGTCAAGGCGATTTGCTGTCCGCCAAGGGCATGAAGACAGTGACTCCGCAGCAAATTGCAGAACTTATGTCTGTCGAGATACACGTGGAGAGACCACACGAAACGTTACCTGGCGTAACTGTCGGAGAGCTTGGTGGACGTGTGTACGATCTGGTAAAACTGATCAGCACCACGTTAAATGAGACGGGGGATATACTGGAGCGATCTGGAATGCCTGACTTGGGGTCATTTGTCTTGCGAAGCCTGACATCAAAACGCTCTGGGGGCGAAGTGACTGTGGATGATGTGCTCGAAGACGTGGGTCTCTTACACACTTTATGCTGAGTGAGCTAAGACCAGCATATTTTGCAGCTCGTTCGTGCTTTCCCCGCGTTTCGAGACATGGCGATCGTCGACGGAATACGTCAGTTTTTCATCTTGGCTCTCCAATGTGGTACTTAACATCGGCGGCCTGGAATAGCTGTGTATTGTTTCAAGAAGGCGCTATTCCTCATTTATGGGGTAACTTTGCGCTTTGGGTCGTCTTCCTCACCACCGTTCCCGCTACCCAACGTCACGAGAGTCCCAGTGTTTGCAGATAACGTCCTCCCCTCGCTGCTTATCCACTTGGGAGTGCTGGACCTTTCGGGGGTAAAAGATATTGCATTGCGGAGGATATTCTCCGATGCTGCGAATGAGACTAATATTAGCACCCTCCTTGCGGCTCCCAAGGACACGCCGGGCATAGGCACAGCTCTGGATCCAGGCACGAAGCCAGAGAAAAGGCCGCCCAAGGAAGGTCCTGTGCTTACTTCCGACCAGGCATATATTTTGCGCGCGGGCGCTGTGGATGCCTGCGAGAAAATCGTCGAGTACGCACGTCAACTGGACGAGACCAGTTTACCGGTCGGACAAAGGTGGATTAAGGATATCACGCTTCCGGAGCTGGATATATGGCTTTGGGCGGTGGCAAAAGACAGGCCAGATTACAGGGAGCTCGAGAGGTTTGCATTACGCGACACAGTTTTCTTTTGAGACGGACCCACGATAGAACAGCAGGATGTTACACAGGTGTCAAAGTTGGCCAAGTATGATATATGATGACGATCTACTTCTTAAGGA
The DNA here is from genome assembly GCA_038094355.1 of Afroboletus lepidellus. Lineage (NCBI taxonomy): Eukaryota > Fungi > Basidiomycota > Agaricomycetes > Boletales > Boletaceae > Afroboletus > Afroboletus lepidellus. Next base: position 18,809 of record JBBPUA010000324.1, on the reverse strand, counting down.
ACACATGGACACCGAGGGGGGAGAGGTCAGTTGTTGTGAACAGCGAGTGTTCATTGAGCGTTCGCTAGACAGTATACCCGGATCGAAGTACGAACTTGAATTTGACTGATGTGACGCGCCGGTGATCGCCTGCAGCGAGCGACCCACTTCTACGAGCGTCACATTTCGTAAGAGATGGAACTATACATCCACAAGTGTGAAAGCGGCCACAACACGGCGGCGCAACCAGGTTCGGCACTATTCCCTGGTACATCAAGGCATACGCATAGCATACCGTGCACCGCATCCCGAAAGCAGGAATGTTTACGCAGCAGGAAAATCTTGTACATCAATTCGCTGTGTCCATTGCACTGATGCTGGACAGCAAAATACGGGGGCGGACCCTTGACCAGGGTATTGGGCTGTGGGCGTGTTGCGATGCATTGGATATGAGATCATCGAGCGTAATCAGACCACCTGCGATCGAAGAAGACGCTGCGGTTAGTCTGCAGTGGCCAATACATCCTGGAAAGGTTTGTCACTCGCAGGGAATGGAAACATAGGGTTGCGGGAATAGCCCCTTATATAGCGTCAAGTTGTGTCGGATGGACTTGCACCTACATGGTTCTGTGCTTCTCACTGTGAGAAGCGGCGCATGAGGTGAGAAAAAACGCAAGGCCTGGATACCGTAGTGCCCGATCAGGTTGATGAACATCACAGACAAGATGCCATTTACACGTACAGGCTTACATGCAAAAACCTCATCTCGTGTCGCCTGGGTGACTGTTTTTAAGCTCAGTTTTATGGGAAGGTTGAGTATAAAGCCGGGAGACCCTTGCAACGCAAGGAGACATGTTAAAGGGACCGCCTGTGTCCAGCCCGTCTCTGAGTCGCTCAGAAGCTCTCGCCAGCCGCTTCCACTAGCCCATCAGAAACAAAATGTCCGCGCTCGAAGATGATTTGGAAATTTTCAGTACTCCACCCACCTCACCCACCGTATCCCGAACGAGTTCTTATGCAGACCACGCCGCGAACATGGATTTCGTCCCAACGAGAAGTGTTATTCGGCCCTCACTGTCGAGAAGGGGTAGCAAACCATCAATCATGTCGGCTCTGCCTTCCCTGCAAACGAACATCACCTGGGACCACGACATTGTAATCGAGCAGCGGTCGCCGGGCAACTTGGTTGGTAATAAAGTTCCACCGGAATCAAGCATCGCCATATCACCGACGATAGCCGACATTTCGCATCACCTCAGTGACAACGGCGCTGCACCTGTCTCCATTTCAAGCTCTCCCTCAAGTTTCAACTCGATACCCTTGTCCATGGATCCCTCTCACTTGGCAAAACGATCACCATGCTTCGTACACTCTCACCTTGACAAAGGCGCATCGCTCCAAGACTGGCTGCACGCGAGGGACAACGAAGTCCTTGGCACCGACGTCGGCGTAGCCAGATCCCTTCAACATCCGCACCGACTACGGCGGCGAGGTGACCAAGCAGATCCTTCGCCGTTGGAGTTCCCATGCAGAGATGGCACGCCACACGCATTGTCTGGTAGCGACCACGACGATCCCCACAACAGTGGCAATCTGACGAGGCAGCTCGCGGAGACCGCAGTGGGTGTTCGGGAAATGAGCAAGCAGCTCGGTAAGTTGTTCTGTGCTTATCGCGACGCTCGTCCTTACCTCGGTCAGGCCGTGCCCGGATACGAGCAAATATTCAGAGCGTCCTCATCGTAACCAAAGCTCGAGACAACAGGCTTATTAAGTTGACCCGCGAGCTCGCCCTTTACCTCATGCTCAAACCACGTCATGGACATCGTGGTCTCATCGTGTAAGCAAAGACATTAATGGGCTGTGTTAAATCCTGATACATGCACACAGTTACGTAGATAACCAGCTGCGACAGTCTAGGCGCTTCGACGCCGCTGGCATCAAACGTGACCATCCAGAACTTTTCGACCCATTTCCAAGCAGGAGATCGTCGAGTAATAACTCCCTGTCGTCATTGTCGTCATTCGCCTCTCAAGACGACTCGCATGTACAACAAGAAGGACAACTACGGTATTGGACCAGTGAAATGTGCAGCCGTAGCCCGCACCTCTTTGATTTTGTTATCACCGTAAGTGATCGCGTGGCAACGGGCTACACAATCCTGACAGAATTGTAGCTGGGGGGTGATGGGACTGTCCTTTTTACTTCGTGGTTGTTCCAACGCATTGTTCCGCCTGTTCTCCCGTTTGCGTTGGGCTCTCTAGGATTCCTAACAAATTTCGACTTCGCGGATCACCAAGCAGTGGTTGATTCTGCGATTGATGCAGGTATCCGGGTAAACCTTCGAATGCGATTTACCTGCACTGTATATCGTGCCGTATTCGACAAAGGGAGGTGTAGGAAGGCCGTCAAGAAGGGCGAGACGGGCGAGATTATGATGAAAGATCTCAAGAATGGCGGTTGGGAAGCACTCGAGGGTGGGCCGGGTGGGTCTTTACCCGACGGCGGAAAATGCACCAAGGATAGAGAAATTATGTGTTTTACCACCCGTCCGGTGGAAACGTTCGAAGTCCTAAACGACCTCGTCGTAGACCGAGGTCCCAGCCCCTACGTCAGTTTGTTGGAACTTTTTGGTTTGTGTGCAGCTCTTGTTTGTCTTGCGACTGACTTCGATCAAACAGGTGACGAACATCATATGACCACTGTACAAGCGGATGGGTTGTGCGTAGCCACGCCAACTGGGTCAACTGCATACTCGGTGCGATTCGTTTAAAAATCGTCGTGTCTGAAAGTACTAATTATGCAAAAGCTTTCCGCTGGTGGTTCCCTCGTTCATCCAGAAATTCCAGCCATCCTCATCAGTCCCATTTGTCCCCATACACTCTCTTTCCGTCCTATGTTACTTCCCGACAGCATGGAACTCAGGATTTGTGTTCCGTATAATTCCCGCAGTACTGCTTGGGCTTCGTTCGATGGCCGCGGGCGAGTAGAATTAAAGCGTAAGTAGGGCACACACGCCGTCGCCGAATTCCACGCTGATTATTGGAAACAGAGGGTGATCATATCAAGATCAGCGCCTCGAGATACCCATTTCCTACCGTCTGCGCGGACAAACAGTCCACCGATTGGTTCCATGCTATTTCCCGCACCCTGAAGTGGAATGAGCGGCAGAGACAAAAATCCTTTGTCGTTGTGGAAGAAGGACCGACCAAGACCGCCCGTTCCCGAAAACTGGCTTTTGATTCAACTGCAGATGGTTCACTTTCCTCTGAACTCGTCGAAGAAGAGGAAGAGAGTGAAGATGAAGAAGATGACGACGAAGCGGCGGAAGATGATGATGACAAGTTTGATATTGATGACTCTTCGGGTGACGCTCTGAGTGGCGGGCACAATGGCAGGTTCCACGTACAAAATGAACAAACCGTAGCGGAATTCACACTCGGGGCGGCCAAAGCACGCGAGGTGGGATCGCAAACGGACAGCGAGGTCGAGGTGGCTGCTGCCGCACTTGCAGCTGGCCTTACTGCCCGGTTCCCTCGTTCATCAAGGTCGCGATCACGGTCGAAATCAGGGTTGCGCTCGGGGGTTGATACTCCAGGACGGTTTGCCGGCCCAACTCATTCACCGCCGTACATTCCGGATCATTATCATTCAGCGTTTACCTCTGAAATTCCTTCCCCGACTATGTCTGATTCTTCTGACGACTCGTTATCAAACATGGACCGTGCCCAGCGAGGCGCCAGAGATGACCTTCATTCGGCACAACAGTACTTCAGTGGTCGTAGTCGCATACCTCGAGATAGGAACTTTGAGGACAATCTCAACACACCCACAATACCTGCCCACGCTCGTGACAGAAGGAGTCGTTCTCGCCCCAGAGGGAGCCCGAAGGAGGACGATCACCAACAACGTCGTGCCTTTGCTGTATGGGGAAATGACGAGACTGACAGCGGGACAAGCGACAGTGATCCTTGAGTAACGTCTTGTTTCGTTGTTGGCAATTGTCTCCTTCCTTTTGTTTCGTTTCCCTACCACTTTTTGCATTTGGAGGATTGTTTGGAGCTATGTAATGAGGTCTTTCTGTAGGAATATAGGGAGAGATCACGTGCAAAAATTAGTTGAACGCGTGACTGAGCGAGTCCAAACAGTTATGACTGACCTCACCAGTGGTGCTCACCTCACGACTTCCCGGGTCAATCGTCTGCTGAGACCCCTCAGGAACAAATGCCATTGTCTGGCTTCCCTTCCAAAGTCGGCGGCGGCGCCTTATTCTAAGCACCCTTTCAACTGGGATCCTGACAGCCGTCCTCCTCTCATCGTCCTCTGTGCCCCAGCAAGCACCAAGAAGTTATCGCTTGACAGAGGCTCTGCAGACGAATTTGAACTCTCAAGACGTATCTACGCGGTCTGTGACACTTTCAAGAATATCGCGCACGTTGCTTACGGTCAACCGTGCGATCAACGCATCCCTAGTCTTGCTGCGATGTGCGCTCTTGTGATCGGCAGGAGCATGCCTGCGGCAGACTCTGATACCTCTCTGGTCTCTTCCGGTGAGGAGTCGACCGACGAGAACGACCAGCTAGACATGGATGGCATTTACGAGGCCGTGCCACCACATTATCGAAGGTAAGTTGTCACATATTTCTCGAGTGTCCTGACAGCTGACTGGTGCAAACGTAGGTTTCTAATCATGTCGCATGCACTATCCATGATTTTGCGCGTCTGTACTCATCACCATACCCTCGTGATCATCCTGCTCGGCCACTCCCTTACATTCGGTTTGGTACATGAATCTACACGTCTTTTGAATATCATTCTCGCGCAAGCGTTTCTACCATCCAACTCGTCTCGCCCACCCCCTACCACACATCCAGCCCACACAAACTACCTTCTTGACTTGCATGCGAAATGGACCGCCGGAAACAAGCCACCTTCGGGGTCCTTGCTGTTCACCACATCCACATTCTGCAATGCCGTTCTTAACAATTTGTTGCAATATTCTTTCGGAAACTCGCACATCCTGTGGACCTCCAAGGTTTTGAACAGACTGTTCCATGTCGTCGAGAACTGCGACCTCGATTCTTATATCGTCATCATCTATACACTTTCTCGGAGTTTTTGGGAAATATCAGGTTCTTCACCGAACGCCACAGGAGATGCCACTCAACCTGTAATGCTAAGGGACAGACTCTCTGAATTAATGTCGCACCTATTTGATCTACTTTTCACTCAAAGCGATTCACATCCCTCTCTCCTGACACCGCCTCGAATCTACGCTACCACCTCTATATTGCACGAGTGCTACATCGCTCAACTTCATCATCTGCGTTTGTCGGCCCCAGGTTCTCCTACCGATCTTCCGGATATGATCACTGTCTTCGCAACGCAAATATTTGTCGCAACGCGGAACTCTGCCCACAATTCCGACTGCACTTTAGCCATACTCGACGACTCGAGCCCCGTTCCAACCACATTTTCCAAGCTGATGATGCACTTCGGTCGGCTTCAGGATACCCGATCCTTCAGTGACTTCATGGAGGCATTTCTTACACAACTGAGAAAGTACTCGACTGCCTTATGTTCTGAAAGGCTGTTCAATCTCGACGCCTCCTTATTGGCATGCGCACTCCATTACTTTGAGACGTCCGTAGCGAACTCCAAGAAGGGTAGTCCTACCCTCGTCGCAAAATACAAAGGCCAGATCATGGAAGCGGTGGATGCAGCAGAACATCGGTGCTTCGGAGGAGATTTAGACAACAGTTCCGTTATCCCGTTGTCTCTTTGTTCGAGTCATGCAAAACGTACAAAACGGGGAAGGCTAAGCGGTCACTGGGAATGGGAGGACATGGTCGGCTCTTGGATCCGACGGACGCCAGTGTATAAGAAACAAAAGTTTGACAACGGTCGTATACCCAGCCTGCGGGGTACCGTGGACTTCAAGGCTTCATCTGGATCGATATCTACTTCCACGCCGTTGCCAACCTTAGTCTGCAGTCGGCTCCTACCTACACTCTCCCCGTCCTCCTCGTCTCATCCCTCCGAAACCGATGCGTTCGATTACCAAGGTGAAACCGACAAGGAGAACTATCCTAGTAGTCCCCCGCCGATAACTAAGAGGCTCCGTTCTACCAAACGTCGAAGTTCGAACTTCCTCTCTCTGTTAGCGGACGCTCAGACAAACCGTATTGCATTGCATCCAAAATCACGCCCAGATCCAAAGCCATCATCTTCCGGCATTCCCGAGAAGTATCTCCTACCGTCCGCTTCGCAGGTGTCCCGACATGCTCCGCCCATGAAGGAACAAAAAGCAAGCTGTAGCAAGGCGCCCCTAAGAATACCGTCGAGAACCTTGTTCCCCTCTGACGATTCATTGGATTTGTTTGCATGTGCAACGTCGTCGCCCACCACGTGTTGAATCGAGAGTCAAAGATCATAACTCTTAGAGTAGAAGCTGTACCATGTGTATGTAATTTCGGAAGCGTCAGCGTTACAGTATGTAACCCCCTGATCTAAGCTTGTTAGCCAGGTATTGCTCCGCCTGGCACAACGTGTATTCAGCGAAGCTGCAGGCCTCAGCCTTAGCATCGACTCGTTTCAATACCTTGACACTGCCGCTGCAACCTGTTGATCGCACCGGAAAAAATGATTCGCCTTAGCAACATGTGTCTGCCTCATGCGTACTGGGAGGAATGGCAGCAAAATTGAGACTCGTTTGCAACTGTTTCGACGCAGTACCATTAGGGTCACTTCAGAAATCGTCACGTTAAGCTCGTCGACTCGTCGATGACATCTTGCAGCGTGTCTAGATCAGATCACGACAGTTGCGCTCGTCTTACATTATTCACTTCGTCCTCTCATCCCCCGTCGAAGGCACACACAATGGATAATCATCTGCTCCCCCATGTTAGTCTGGTTTCAGGCGATTTGTTCCGTTTAACGCGAGGCTGAAAGTACCCGCAGCCCACAAGCACAAATATCCTGTTCCTTGGAGAGACAAACATAGGGGAGAGTTCTATTCTTGATCTCGCTACAGGTCCACGGGAACAGGACAGACCTCGTTACGCGGGCGGTTACGAGCGTAGCGTTACACTCAACGGCAAGACATTTGGCCTACGTGCCTCACCCACGAACGAATCCACATCCACAGCGGTGCTCAGAGAAGGAATCCAGGACGCCTTGATGGACCTTCGCAGTAATGGAGGGGTCCATCTACTCGTGTATTGCATGAATGCGTTGCATTCTATGCAGTGGATTTACGACGTTCACAAAACCATCGTTTCTCATTCGGCGTTGTCCCCCCATGTCCCCACGGTCGCCGTCGTTGCTGGAATCCCTGACCCGGACGAGCAAGAAAAATGGTGGTCCAGCAATGAGGATTCCTTCGCGGGAGAAGGGCTTCACTTTGATGACCACACTTTCATCCAGACAACGGCCACGGGTGTTCAATCACCCACCGGAGACCATATCTCAGAGAGCCGTCGTCTGCACACGCTTATCCTGCAAAACTACTCTCACGCTCCTAGCTCTGAAAAGAACTCGTGTTCTCCCTATAAACAGGGGATTTTGGGAAACTCACTTCAATCTCTCTCTACCATGCTAGCCGGGAAGGCCCCCTCTCATGTGTCCGCTAATTCTAAAGCCATCGACATCGTGCTGTTGGGAGAGATCGGGGTAGGCAAAAGCTCATTAATCAACTTAATCGCCAAGAAAAACGTTGCTCAGGTGTCATCGGACACTGTAGGGTGCACCAAGGCCGCCGTCAAGTATACCTTCGAGGAGAAGGGCAGGACTTTCCGATTGTACGATACACCTGGCCTCGTTGACCCTCAGATGGGTATCGAACCCTTTGTTAACCCCATTGATACCATCCACAAACTAATACGCACACTCGGAAATGGAGATGGCCCAGACCTACTTCTTTTTTGTATCGACAACTCTAAACCAACGGCGGCCCTTCAAAGAAATTATCGCTTGTTTTACGAGTTCATCTGTAGGGGTAAAGTTCCCTTCACTCTCGTCATCACGAAACTTGAGGAAGGTCAAGATGCAAATGAATGGTGGGGTCGTCACAGGGCCACCATTCGGAAGTATGGCATCCATCATTCAGGGTATTTCGGACTTGGACAAGAGAAAAGACATTCAGGGTCCAGCGCAGACACGGAAATGCAGCTGAGAGAATCCCTTTTGTTGTTCCTGGCTGCACGCGCCGACAGGCAGAGGAATAGGATGAGCCTGCTTCGTTTCTCTAAGGCACGTACGGTCGTTTCGTCCTTAGGACGGACGCCGCAGAAAACCTTGATGAAGGAATGTGGATTGGAGGAGCAGATCGCTCAACAACTTGCCGAACGAATCACTTTCCTTAAGGAACCTTGCAATGGCAAGGCGCGTACATGACTCTCCGTAGTATGTTTAGTGTTATTACTTTGATTGTCTTTGATATTTAACCTAAAGAACTTTTATCCCAGTGGGGTAACAAGTACGCGATGCCCGAATGTAGTTTTCCGCATGTCAGGAACACGGCTTCATCACCTCCACCGTCGACGTTAGGACATTAGTAGTACCGGGAACCCAGTATTTGTCTATGGACGCCACTGATTGTATGTTCAATGGACACGATGTCTGTCTCGTCCGTTAGTCGCGTGTAGTTGGAGCGTAAGTCAGTTGCGTGTAGTACACGATGAGTCCACGATGCTGCCAGGGTGTCGGACATTCAACTCATGACAATTGACAATCAGGGTCTTACCAGTAGCATCTGAACCTATGCTTCAAGTCGGCGAAAGCCTGAATATTCAAACCATCATTTTATGCGAGTCAACTGACGGCTCACCATGACCTGGAGCGGAGTGACATTAGCGGTAGTCCATTATCATTATCCACGATAGGAACTGACCACGTTGCAGCCCCTTCTGAAGCCGCATGTCCATTGGTCCTCGTGTACGCCCCTTTCAATCACCGAGGGCCCAAGCACAAATACCGGCGGCCGAGTCTTCGCGCCCTTCCCTTGACCTATCCCTATCATTGGTTCATTCTTGTATCTCTCATCGTTTCCCACTTTTGTTTGTTAGTGGTCGATTCACTCTCACCTATTGCGGACGGTTTGAACATTTATTTCATATCCTTAGGCGTTAGTGGTACGTGCACGACATGCCAGTCGATGGACCCGATCTAAAGATTCTAAACACCTAACAGACTATCCATGAGCTCCTCGTTAAACATCATCCTCTTTGGGGAGACGGGCGTCGGCAAGAGCTCAGTGATCAATCTGATTGCTGGGCGCAAGATCGCAGAGACGTCTCCAGATGTTCAGGGATGCACCATGTCGTTCAAGCCGTACAGCTTCCCCGTCGGTGGTCGCACCTTTCACATCTGGGATACGGTCGGGCTCGAGGAGCCAGAGATGGGCACCAATGGCTACCTGCCCGCGATCGAGCAGGCCTGCGAGCTCATCCACCACCTTTCCAGACAGGGCGGTGTCGACCTGCTACTCTTCTGCATCCGCGGGAATCGGGTCACGGCGACCACACAGAGCAACTATAGGTTGTTTTACGAGGTGCTTTGCAGATCCAAGGTCCCCATCGCGGTCGTCATCACTCATCTCGAGCGGGAAGCAGACATGGAGAAATGGTGGGAAAGAAACGTGGAGAGTCTGGAAAAGTACGGTATCAAGGCTGCGGGTCATGCCTGCGTTACCGGACTGCCGACGCACAGAAAGTACGATGAATCACGACGCAATATCGGCGCGCTGTTGGAAGGGCGCAATGACGAAGGACGATTCAACATGCCCCCAGAATCGTGGGTGGTTGAGTTTTTGCGCTTATTCGGACTGTTCGCCCCTTTGAAGAAGGAGGCGAAGCGAAAGGACATACTCAAGGTCTTGACTAAACGTTGCAAACTGGATCCGAGGATAGCAGAGGAACTCGCTGCCAAGCTGGAAGGTTCACCTTAGCTCGGACGATATCATGATTTCGCCGCCTTAGTTATGTTCACGTATGCTGGCTACGTAGAGTTTCCGAGTCGTCCATGCAAACATGTATTCTTGTTTCTACTTTGTAACATCATTTTAAATGATAACATGACTGCCAACTTGCAGTAAAATGGGAATAAGGCGATCGATACCACCAGCATCATTCGTCGACCGCCTATATGATGCTGCATCTCAAAGTGCCACCAATAGTGGTTCCCTCGAGGTAAATAAACAAAAGTCTCTTGTGCACAGTGAGGCACATCAGTTCAAAGCATGGTAGGGGAAAAGGCGTCCATGAAAATGATGAAATCGGGATCCGATACCATCGAAAGCTGAGTGGGCAGAGGCATGCTCGTCGCGCCCGGCAAAGAACTTCCTATATGAACGTGTGAGCCGCTCCCAGACTCTGCGGTTCGATTACCTACCCAAGCAATCTCGCCTCGCGATCGCTGAAGTCGGAGGAAAGGTATTTTCTCCGGATGACGACACAAGCACCCTCGATTGCCGAGTGTCCAAACCCGGAACAGCGGAGAGTACGCTCACCCGCTCGTCGATGATGATCCTTTGTTTCAGAACGGCCGTCCAGCGGAACTTTGCTTGGCCGTTGGAAGATCGTACCGCGACATGCCGTCTGATTTCCGTCTTGATCTTTCGGTATCCTGATGGCCGTACATCGACGGGGGTACCGGGATTAGAAAGAGGAGGCTAAAAGTTCGATGCCTGGGTATGATCATCGAGATCTCGGCCGAAATGTGGCAGTCGATATTAGACGTTTAAATAGCGGAAAGATGGGGTTAGAACGATGAGATGTTGCATCGTCCGCACTATTCCGAATTCGAATATCAGGATGATTCTCCTCTGTATTTCCCCAGGCGAGGTTGACTGTAATCACTTTTGCACTAGTGGAGATTCACTGCTGACACAGGTAAGCTCCCCAGCGAGCTACGGGTACATTAGCCACTCCCATATCAGCAGTATACAAAGGTACAAGACACCATCACAACTCACCAGACCCTTGCTCTGAGTCCCCAAGCATATCGTTGCAACCTCCGGCCTCGGGTGACTAGTACAGTGGCTACAGTCTGCTACGCCCAATGTGGCGTGATTTACATCTGAACTTGAATAAAAATGGTCAGCATTTCTCCATCGCGCTGCAGGACCGCGGACATATCCTCCCGAGTCGCTTGACTTGATTTCGATTAACCAGTGTTACCTGATGGGCCTAGTATGTAGCATTCGTGTCCGGAAAACTTTGACAGCCATGTATGTAAATATAAATAGCTTTGTGACATCTCTATTACTCAATGCGTTTCGGGCTATTAGTAGACACGGTGTACCGAAAACATACTTAATGTACGGTCGAGGCTAAGAAGGATATAAATATGGATGTACAACGTGTGCAATGACGAATCATGTGAGTACGCTCGCCAGGCGCCTCGCTGCATCGGCGTCCATGTTACATCGCTTGACTAGCGTACGGACCATCTTCTCCCCTTTGGGCGGATTTCTGCTCTGCAACAAGCTTCCAAGACCTGCCAATAATCTCGCAAACCACGATTCTGGTTGCATCGAGAATTTTCGTTTATTGTGCAGCTGCGACAGTAAAAGGTTGTGCAGTGTCAGTTTTGATTCAGCGTACTTTTCGTCTTCCTCGACCCCGGTGATGCATGCATGACCGACGCTGTGAATGCCATAGTGCTTGATGTACTCCTCGTTCCTCATCCACCAGTGCTCCATCACATCTTCCCTCTCCAAGTTGGTGACGACCAGAGCGATAGGGACCTCCTTGTTGCACAGGATTTCGTGGAAAAGTCGGTAATTGCCTTGGGTCGTTGCGGTGATCCTGCTGCCTCGTATGCAGAATAGCAACAGGTCGACCCCGCCTGCATTGCCCAGCTCACGGATGAGCGTGTTGGCCTTTTCGATGGCAGTGAGATAGCTATTGATTCCGATCGTGGGCTCTTCGAGTCCGACGGTGTCCCAGATTCGGACCTCGGTGCCCCCGAGGGGGATGACGTGCTTCGTGGACTTCAGGGTGCCCTGTTCGACGTCGGAGGAGACTTTAGCAACGGACCTTCCCGCGAGGAGGTTTATGACGGAGCTTTTCCCAACACCCATTTCTCCGAAGAGAATAATATTGAAACCTGCCGTACGCCTCGTCGAGGGGTCTGTCGCACGGATTTAACGGATGAACTCACCATCCGATGAGGACATTTGAAGTGTTTTCTGGAATCTTAACCGCGAGAAAGCTAGGCAAACAGTAAGTGGTTTGGGCGGCGGCCAGTTGGTCGTAGGGCACGAGGAAAGCGGTGCCCCGCCTGGGACATGTTGGTGTTTCACGGACTTGATCTGGACCTACAACGTGGAGATGCGGGCGTACAGCATTGCTGTAAGTTTATCAAAACGGTGACAATGCGTCATCTGCGAGCATCACGCAGCATGCAACTGCAGGACACTGACAAAGCGACGCATGCTTCGAAGATGGCAGGGGCCAGTGGAGGCTCCGATTGCGCAGATTGATCCACCCAGAGTTTTTTTCTCGCGACATTTTCCATATTGGCAAGTAAATCAATGACGAGTCTGAGCGCGGGCGGAAGCGCCAGGAGCACATACGCAGTGAAACAAGGAAACGGCTGACTTGCCGAAATACCGAGGAACAGGGCGCAAGCGATAGCGTTCATGAGATCGATGCCGTACTGACATGACGCTACATATCTCCACCCACGTTTGCCGCAGCGCTGGGTTGATTATCGATAAGACATGACTTGCGCAGCGCTCAAGGACGGTGGCTCGCGTCGGAGTGACAGATGTTCCTGGCCATCGCAATGGTAAACGCTTCCGGCAGCACAGGGCACATCCCGGTCGGACTAACCCAAAACGGTCAAGCGGAGACCGTTATCGTGACACAGATAATAATTGTCAAGCCGCCAAGGTCGGCGTGACGCGGCGGTCACGGGTTGTGGACGCTGGACACGCAGAGAGGGCCCGACACGGCCGAGCCCGGGAGGAGAGGGGAGAAAAAGAGGAAACATGCCTGCCACACGTGTTGATTTTCCTGATCCGACATGATGTGCGACACGAGGTCGTCCTAGCGCAGTCGGCATGTCCTGGGCGTGATTGAGGAGTCGGTCCATTGTTCGCTTTGCCACCCTCCGAACAAGCAATTAGCGAATGGCGACCTGACACAGCCACATTTCAAGCTCAAAAGGCAAGCAGCTGCCCTCCCACTTTCGCACGCCTTTCTGCCAGGGCCATCCTCCTCCTCTCCTCCCCGTCCCGACGACGGCGACGACGACCCCTTCCACGACCTCCCCCACGACCCCGTCCTTCGCGATGTCCACGCGTCGGGCCCTCATCCATAGCATCGCCCTCGCCTCTCTCCCTGCGGCCGGCGCATCCCCGCTTGCGTCCGCCCTCTTCGGCTTGCGCGTTGCCTCCCCTGCCGTCGTGTTTCTAGCCACCCTGTCCCTCGTCCCATCCAAGCCTCTTTCCCCGCCATCTCCCTCCCCGATCACCCCCGTCGTCGTCCAGTCACGTGTCCCAAGAAAGTCCCTCATCCTTTCCCTTCTCTCTCTCTCCGCCCTCTCCTTCCTTGTCGACGGGCTTGCCTACGTCGCATACGCTATCCTCAATGGCGTGTGGGCACCCGGAACCGGTGTCGAACTGGCCGCCCTCCTCGGTCTCATTGCCTATGCCGCTCTTGCCGCGCTCGGAGCTTACAAGGACGTGAACAACATCGAGATCTGGTCCCGCAAGCGCGTCAAGGCCGCCATCTTTGTCGCCTTGGCGCTTGACATTGCTCAGGTCATTCTCCTCGCCTTATCTTTTGAACGTGGTGCGTATAAATGCGCATCTGCAAGTATCAAACACTCATCTTTGCCTAGATTTGAAGCGTATTTGTGAGGCTTCCAAGCTCTCAAGGTGCATACCAACGACTCTCCACTTCATTACACCCCTCCTCCGCGTCGTCTTCCTTGTTCCCCTCTTCTTTGTTCTCTTTTCTCCGCAGGTCGTCTACCTCCCTGCCGACTCGCAACCAGAAATTTCAGAGGCTGAAAGTGCACCTCTTGTTGGCCAGTCTGGTGTGCTTCTTCAGGAAGAGCGTAACGAGGCAGCTTCAGGGACCGAGACCAGCAAGTATGGTACCTTTGCACCTCAAGCACAGCCAGAGCCCGCAGCAGTTCGTGCAGAGGTGAGCAACATCATCTCCTCTGGTGTTTCAGTGTTGATTGAAATGTTCGCTTTATCAAGTCCGAATCATCCTTGTCTACCTTGTGGCGATTGTGTCCTTATGTCCTTCCCGCTCGCGGTCTCATCGTAAGTTTTACCGGTCATGTTGGTTCTGTTCTAACTGGCTTATCAGTGGTCTATCACATTGCTGCACGTTCTCACCCGAGTCATCACACCTCTTCTACCGCTCTCCTTGGGGGCGGCCCTCAACGCATTCCTTTCTTCATCACCTGCTCCCATCCCAGCTCCCTTTGGCACCTCTTCGTACCCATACATTTTTGTGTTTGCTGCCCTGCATTTTCTTCTCTCTAGCGGCGGCATTCCTAACCTCACCAAGGTTCTTGTTTCTCGCCTCGGTGCAGATGCCGACGATACACTCTCCTCTCACTACACTGACCATGTGCTCGGTCTTGCCCTTGGCTCTGGCAAAGCCAAGGTTCCGGAGGATTTACATGCTACGACAAGCGACGCTATTACAAAAGTCCTCTACGCTGTGTCAGAAATTGCAGCTGCGGTCGACGATGATTTGATCGGCGCGGTCGTGCTTGGCGTACTTTTTGGTTGGGAGTTTGGTCTCGCAGTCTTGATTGCCTTGGGCATATATGGTACGCTTATTCATCTTTCGTTGATTTAGCCACCATCTTATACTATTGTACAGGATGTGTCGTTTTCCTGGCTTGCCGGCCGCTGGCCGCGTCCACTCCCATCCTTGTGTTGGTCCAGGCTCTCCTTGCTTCTGGTGCGCTTTTACTTGGGAGTTTGTACATCGCGAAAGGTGTCACGGAAGGCATCTGGAGTGCTGGTGCTTGGGTCGCTTGGGTCTGGTACTGGGGTATCCTTTTCCTCCCGCTCACTTGGACTCCTTCGCTGCGAGCCGCTTCGAGTGATATTAGATCCGTCTTCAAGACGTTCGACAAACCTTCTGGGGTTGTTCACGGAAAGGGTTCTATCGACGGATCTAGTGGTGTTGAAGTCAAGTTTGGTATGTGTTTTGCGTTTCTGAAGTTTGCCTGTACTAATTCATGGGCGTCAGACAATGTCTCTCTTACATATCCCTATACCGACACGCAGGAACCGGTTACCAGCCTGTCTGATGTTTCGTTTGTTCTTCCAGCCTCTTCCGTTACCGCCGTCGTTAGTGCTTCCGGTTCGACCAAGTCCAGCATTTCCAAGGCTCTCTACCGCCTCTACGACGTTGACTCTGGTACCATATCCGTCAATGGTACTTCCATTCACACCCTATCACTTGCCTCGCTTCGTTCTCTTGTTGCTGCTGTCCCTGATGTCTGTCCCGATGGGCGTGTCAAGGCTGTTTCTCGTGCTGTAACGAAGGATGCCAAACTTGTCCTCGTTGAGGGCCCGCTGGAGCGCACATTCATCGGTGGTAGGACGATAGTTTGGGAGGTTGGATCTAGCGCGCTTGATGGTGTGGACGGTGTAGATCAGTGAGTTTATGGCATGTCGTGTTCGATCAACGGCTCACTAATCCCGACAGAATTCTGGTTCTGAAGGATGGTCGACTCGTTGAGTGTGGTACCTTCAAGGAACTCGTACAGGCAGATGGTCCGTTTGCGTCATTGTGGGCCAATTATATCAGCATTAGTGCACCTATTCCTGGTTCTTCTTCCGCCTCCGGCGCCCCGGAGGCATATGACAACGTTCAGCCCCTCGGAGAGGGCTTTGCAGAAGCGCTGATTGCGGACTCACCACACGTCGCGACCACCTCCATTCGGGCACCATCTGTCCGTGCCCCCACGGCTTCAATTCGTGCGCCGTCAATTAAGCCAACTGTCAGTCTTAAAGCAGACAGTGTCGCCCCAGCTGTGCCAACAAAGGACTTGGCGTCTGCCGTCGCGTTTCCTTCTGCTCCAGAAGGACCGGAAACGGTTGCATTCCCTACTTCATCGGATGTCGTTATGCCAGGCCCCATCGCATTCCCCAAGACCGATGACTCGAGGTCAATTGACAGTGGTTCGCAAGCTCATGTTCGCCTCCCTACGTCGATTACCTTTGATACACCTGCTACACCCCCGCGCGTGGCTACTCCAGATCCTGCTCGCGCCTCTTCCTCATCACCCACCCCTGAAGCGGACGGCAAGAGGAAGCGCATCTCGTCGCAGAATTTCCAGCGATTGGCCAGAAGAATTTCACTGTCAACACCCAAAAAGGGAGCAGGAATCCAGGGGATACCGGGCATTGCTGGCATTGCCGGCGTGTTGAGGCGGGAAGCTAGCGTCAAATCCGACAGGGCCAACGGAGAGAGCGCTACAAGAGAGAGCACTGACGCCGCCGCTGTCGTTAGTTCAAGCGCACCTGAAACTGCACGGAGTTCAGGAGAGATGAATGTGGAACGGCTCGAGAAGGACAAGGAGCGCGAAGAAAAGAAGCGCAAGAGAAAGAGTTTCATGGAGGTCGTTGGTGCGATTCGGGGAGACAATAGTGCAGTCCCGACACCACCACCGACAGCAGACTCCGAGCCGCGAGGTTCCAGCACTGGTGAAGCTTGACGAAGGCAGATATGAAGTAAACGGTTTCCTTCCTGTGATCTTGTTTTCACTCCTCGTTTCTCTCTGTTCCTCATGCTGAATGCTCCGTTTTTTTTCTACTCACCCACCGACTGATTTGTTTTATCTCATACCGAAACCACCGTATTGTGGATGTCCATTCTGTTTCCATTCTCAGTCAAGCATGGTCTATCTCATCCGAATCTATCGAATCGTTGTCTTACACTTGGTACTGGTAGTTAACTCACGACCATTTACGCCTGGGTCATGACCGCAATCCATCTACTTTAAGACGGAAATGAGACGAGACGCTGTTCGAAAGGGGAAAATCTCTTTGCGGCGTTGCCTTGAATGGGTTGGGCTATTTGAAATTGATAACAAGGCTAGACGCTGCATTGAATGGCACGATGGCGAGTTCGCAATGGCCCGATGCCGACGACCAAGTGAGCGGCGCGTTCGCTCCAGTCAATGTCCGCCAGGATCAAGGTTCCCTCCCCACGGAGCAGTTTGATCGCTGGCTCCAGAGGTTTTTAGAGTTCAGATCGGAGTTTCAACTTCGAGGGGGATGAATTATAAAGAGGGGTATCTTCGAATCCCCATTTCATCCTGCCCTCCCTCGCACGCTCACGTCCCTTTGCGTTCTGTGTTTCCGTGTCTTGGTTACGTTCCGTCTCCTGTACGACAATTTCAAGTGTATTATCAGTGGTCCCTGCTCTCGTCATGTCCTCCAAAATCTACGTTGGGTCAGTCTGCCTTTGCACTAAGCCCATCTGACGCGAGCTTCTTCTGTCTCTGGCGGAGGGAAGCGAAACTGATTCATTGGCCTTGTTTCCGTTTTCGTGTCTGTAGAAATTTGAGTTGGAATACAACCGATGACGCATTACGACAAGTCAGTGCTGACTGTAGCGGGGATCGGCTCCTTGCTATGTCTTGTTTGTCTCTGAATCCATGTGTCTTACACTTCCTTACCTTTGCATGGCTCCGTTGTCTCTTGCTGCCGCGTTACCGCATCAACCTATGATATCAAAATTTAGGCTTTTTCACATTACGGACAAGTGCTCGATGTACGCCTCGTTTCCTGCCTTGCCGTCAAAAAGCTTATATGCTGTGCTTCTTATGATGAATCGTGATGGGTCCAGAGTATTGTCATGCGCGATCGTGACACGGGTCGTTCGCGTGGTTTTGGGTTTGTCACCTATGGATCCCCAGATGAAGCCAATGCTGCTATAAACGGGCTAAACGAGCAAGAGCTCGACGGCAGGAGGGTCAAAGTAAACATGGCTAATGCTCGTTCAGGTGGTGGAGGCGGTGGAGGCGGTGGAGGCTTTGCGCCTCCGCCCACTGGCGGCTTTGGTGGAGGTTACGGTGGTGAGCGTCTTGGTTGGATTGACCTCCGATATACTGACATGGATCAGGTGGTGGTTATCCCGGGGGCCCTCAGGGTTATGGAGGATACGGCGCAGGCTTCGGCGGTCAGAGTCCGTCACATTGTCCCGTCGCTACGAACTCTGATCTCTGACGCTTTGCCAGGTGGTGGTTTTTCCTACCCAGGTCAACAAGGGTACCAGGGAGGTGGTGGATACGGAGGGTACCAGCAGCCACAGGCTGGGGGTGGATATGGCTACTGAGCCTGAGCCCGGTATGCAAACCCCTGACCTTACCGTATTCGTGTTCTCACCCTGAGGGTCAGCTGACGAAAGTCAATCCTTTCTTTTCTTCGCATCCAGTCCTTTCCTCTGCCCATTGCTCGTTATGCTGGCTCGTCCCAGCATTAGGTCGTTGCTATGCCTGTGTAGTTTGTATGTGTAAATGTAAACCGTGGATCACTCTGTTGTCAACTTCTTTACTGTTCATACTTTTCTTCGAACTACATGTATTAGTGAGAAATAAAGTTGCCGATTTTTTCAGTCAATCACACAAGGATCAAGAGGAATCATACGCGTACATGAGACACAACTACAGACATCAATACCGAACCGAAATCTGCCGGGGTGATAGAGACAATGATGCATGCGTTTTCGAACTGCGAGACACTTGAGGTTAATCACCATCCTCCGCCCCCGCCACCGGAGTAACCACCGGAGTAATTGCCGCCTCCGCCGCCGTAACCACCGCCTCCGCCACCACCATAACCG
>JBBPUA010000323.1:0-21164 GCA_038094355.1 Afroboletus lepidellus | reverse complement strand
CGCCCGCAAGGGACATGCTGACGAGTGCACGTAGTCTACCGCAGAGCACCAGATGGCGATTGAGAACTTGCCGGACGCAAAGGGATATGCTACTCTGGATGTCTTTGTAAAACATCCGACCAAGGATATGTGGAAGATGTAAGTTTCCTGACTGGTCTATATGAGGAGTGATGTTCATGCTTGTGTTAGTGTTGGGCGGGCCGACGATGTCATCACCCTTGCCTCTGGAGAGAAGGCGGTTCCAGCTCCTATGGAGAGCATCATCGGGTCGTCCCCGTTGGTCAAGGGTGTCGTCATGTTCGGACGGGAACGAAACCAGGTTGGCGTTCTCATCGAGCCCCGGAATTCTCTGGACGTCAACGACGAGAAGGCCGTAGCCGAGTTTAGGAATCAAATCTGGTATGTCCTAGACCTGGTACTTGATATGCACGCAGACTCAAGTAGAACAAAGGCCCGTGATCGAAGAGGCCAACAAGCCGTCGCCGGCATTCAGTCGCATCTTCAAGGAGATGATTCTAATCACGAGCAGCGACAAGCCGATGCTACGCGCCCCCAAGGGTACTGTTCAGCGCAAGGGGACTTTGAATGCGTACGAACCAGAGATCAATGCACTGTGAGTCGAGAAATTGCGTGTGAACCAAGAACTTAGTCTGTCAAGGTATGATACCGTTGAAGCCAGCGCGGAAGCTCCCGACGGTTTGGCCGGACCATCTGCGTGGACCAGCGAGGTACTTCAAGAATGGTTGCTGGAACATGCGCGCGTCATTAGCCCCAACGGCTCTGTCGATCCCAATGCTGATCTCTTCGCTCAAGGCTTTGATAGGTATGGTCTCACGAAATGACCAGTCATGAATGAACGACTCATTATCTACTGTCTTTCGCAGTTTGAGCGTCACCTATCTCCGAAACCGGATATTGGGTGCACTGCGGAAATCGCCCGACGCGGATATTAAAAAAGCTGCCACCCATATCCCTTCCAACATCATCTTTGAAAACCCGACCCTCCAGCAGCTCAGTGCGCGCCTCGCTAGTATTGTCAATGATGACGGTGTTGGCCATGGAACAGATTTCATTGAACAGCACAAGCTGGCCATCAATGCTATGATCCATAAGCATTCCGTGGGCTTGGAAGGACCTGCTAATGGCGTACTGCCGAGCAGCCAGTCGGTCGAGCCTGCCGTTGTACTGCTCACCGGATCTACTGGTGGTCTCGGATCATTCTTACTCTCAGAGCTGCTCAAGAGCCCTACTGTTCAGCGCGTCTATGCTTTCAATCGTCCCTCTTCATCCAAGTCGATAGTCGAGCGCCAACGGTTTGCGTTCAAGGATCGGGGACTGCAGGAGGACCTCTTGGAGTCCGACAAACTTGTCTACGTCGAAGCCGACGCGTCCTTGCAGAGATGCGGGCTGGCTTCGGCTCAGTACGAAGAAGTGATTGTTTCACCTTTCCGGACATACGGTCGCTGACGAACCTGGCGCAGATTCGGCAATCAGTGACGTTGATCATCCACAACGCATGGCGGCTCGACTTCAACTTGGCGATATCGTCGTTTGAGGACAGCATTCGCGCTTCGCGGAACCTGATTGACCTTGGTCTTGAGTCGGCGCAGAGGGAGAACCTCCGTTTCTTGTTCACGTCTTCGATTGGGTCTGCACAGGGCTGGGACAATTCCAAGGGGCCTTTCCCAGAGGAAGTCCAACTCGATCCCTCGGTTGCTGTTGGAGCGGGCTATGGAGAGGGCAAGTACACCACTGAGCGGGTACGTCGTGATTCGTGATGCGATATCTAGTTGGCAGATCCGTATTGACGTGGATGCACAGATCATTGTCCAGAGCGGGTTACATGTGACTTCCATTCGCATCGGCCAGATCGCTGGTGGACATGGTGGATCATGGGCGACGACGGATTGGTTCCCGATCATTGTGAAATCCAGCATCGCCCTCGGCGCGCTCCCTGAAGCCGCTGGTGTAAGCGAATATATCTACCCCCATGGTCGTGCATGCTGATGATCATCCCAGGGCGTGTCGTGGCTGCGCGAGGAAGAAGTGGCAGCTGCAGTCCTGGAGACGGGCTTTGCCAAAGAAGCGCCCCCACCGGCGCTCAACGTCGTTAACCCGCGCAGTGCGCCATGGGCCGAGATCATCGCATTCGTGCGGCGTGCCATCATCAAGCGCAAGGCGCTCCCCAACGGGGAGAACGTCCTCCCGATCGTGCCCTTTGGGGAATGGTTCCGGATGTTGGAAAAGAAGGCTGAGAACCCGTCTGAGGAGGACTTGGCCAAGATCGTGCGTCCTGGCTTCGTGTGTGATGGAGGATGACTGACTGTTTTTTTGGGACTAGCCGGCGATCAAGTTGCTCGACTTTTTCCGTGCGTTGGCAAGAGGGGACGAGGCGATTCGGGGGGCAGGACTGCGCGAGACGGAGGCGGCCGGTATGACGAATTTCAGTACAGCGAAGGTGCAGGCGGTGAGCCCGACCATGGCGGGTATGAAGGCGATTGGAGAGGTGGAAGCGGACGCATGGGTGGGATATTGGATATCAAAGGGGGCGTTTTGAGCGCAAGGAAAGGGAAATGGCTTGGTATAAATCGTAACAGATGTACGCTAGTATGTGATTTCGGAATACAGTAGTCAACCATGGAGCGCAATCAAGGACACGAGTTCAATGCGGAAGACAGGTCGGGGGCGTCGACGGCAGCGTACATCAGCATCGTGCACAAGGTCCAGGGAGCGTGGCTCGAAGTCGGACTCCGACAGGGTGACACGTGGGCGACCCGGGTTCCTGCTTATGTAGAACGATGATGGCCAGTAGGTCGGGCGACGGCGATGAACGACCACGCGGATCTGGTTTGTCTGGTGCCTTGGCTGTAGGTTTCGGGATTTTTGCGAGGGTGGTTCGGGCTGACTTATCACACAGGACCGCACGCAAACGTACGGCTCCGGACATGTGGTGGTAGGGAAAGAGGAGGGAACCCTCAGACAATGGAACCAGCCACAACATCATGATGTTCCATCACCCTTACACACCATGTTGCGGACAAACGACAAAAGGGACACGAACGCTGCGAGTGCGACTTTGTTTTGTCCTACTGCGTTCGTAAAGGTTACTAACATCAACATAGGCATCGAAGCAGCGAATGCAGTTCTTAGTCTCCCACAAACCCTTCACTGGCAGCAAAAAGTTGGACTAGGGCAATCGAATGATGTTCAATCATTAGCGCAGGAACAAACAGACGCAGGGTTATGGGATATGAGTGACCACTTGTTGGACCGTTTCGAAGAGTTTGGTGATCTGGCCGATCTACAGCAGACGATCTTAATCCTCAGAAGAACAATCAAGTCGACCCAAGATTCCAATGATAAACGCCGTGCAGGACTGGCGAGTCTGGGTGTCGCGTTGCGGTATCGATTTGATCATCTCGGGGAGCTGGATGACATCGAAGGCGCGATTTCAACACTCAATGATGCCGTTCGCGTCACTCCACATGGCCATCCAGACCGGCCCGTCTATCTTAGCCTTCTCGGTAGCTCCTTGACAGATCGTTTCGAGCGCATCGGAGAGTCAAGTGACCTCGAGGAAGCCATTTCGATTCTTGGAACCGCTGTCGAACTCACTCCCCATGGCCACCCCGACAGACCCGGCCATCTTAATGACCTTGGCAACTCTTTCCTGACTCGTTTCGAACGTTTCGGGGAGCTAAGCGACCTCGAGAACGCACTCGCGAGGCACAGAGATGCGGTTGACCTCACCCTAGATGGTCCTGACAAGCCTACCTTCCTAAGCAGCCTCGGCAACTCTTTCTTCCTGCGCTTCGCCTGCCTCGGCGAGCTCGGCGACTTGGAAAACGCAATTTTGAATCACAAGGGGGCTGTCGACCTTACTTCTCATGGGCACCCCCACAAACCGGGGCATCTCAACAATCTCGGCAACTCCTTCATCGCTCATTTCGAACGCCTCAACGAACTGACTATCCTCGAGGATGCTATCTCAGCATATAGGGCGGCCGTCAACTTAACGCCTCATGATCATCCTCAAAGGCCCCGGCGTCTTGGGAACCTTGGTAATGCTCTCAAATCCCGTTTCCAGTGCCTTGGTGGGCTCGGAGACCTCGGAAGTGCAATTCTGATCCTCCAGGATGCAGTCAATCTCATCGCCGATGATCATCCCGAAAAGCCTGGTCATCTTTTGAACCTCGGAAACGCTTTTCATCTTCGTTTCCTGCGACAAGGGGAGTTGGGGGCCCTCGAGGATGCGATTTCAATGCACAGAATCGCAGTTAACCTCGTTCCCAGGGATCATCCAGATGGGCCCACGTCTCTCAATGCCCTTGGTACCTCTATCTTGACTCGTTTTGAGCGCCTAGGGGATTCAAGTGACCTCGAGGATGCAATCTCGACGTTCAGGGACGCTGTCAACCTCGCGCGTCATAGTCATTCTTGCAGGCCCGCCTTTCTCAACAACCTCAGCAACTCGCTATTTTGTCGTTTTAAGCAGTGTGGAGAGCTCGATGACCTCGAACACGCGATATTAAGCCAGACAGATGCTGTTAATCTAACTCCCCAAGATCATCCAGATAAGGCTCTGTATCTTAGCAACCTTGGCAACGCCTTCTTCGCTCGTTTCCACGACTTCGGGGGACTAGCCGATCTCGAGTACGCCATTTCGAGGCACAAGGATGCTGCTAAACTCACTCTAAACGGGAACCCCAGCAAGCCTAGTTACCTCAACAGCCTCGGAAGCGCCTTAAGAGGTCGTTTCAATCGGCTTGGAGAGCTAAGTGATCTAGAGACCGCGATTTTGTCACTCAAAGATGCTGTCGACCTTACTCCGCAAAATCATCCTTACAATTCCGTATATCTTAGCAACCTTGGCAGGTGTTTCCTGAGTCGTTATCAACACCTTGGAGAACTGAGCGACCTCAAGGAAGCAGTTTCAGCGCTCGGGCTTGCCGTCGATCTCACTCCTCATGATCATCCTCATAAGCCGGCCCATCTAGAAAACTTAGGAGACTCTGTGAGAGCCCGCTTTGAACAGCTGGGGGTGCTGGACGACCTCGAACAAACGATATCACTTTATGCCCATGCAGCTTCCAACCCCGTTGGTCCCATCAACATTCGGTTTCGTGCATCGCAGAAATGGATAGCCTGCGCTCAGTCCATAAACCATCGATCTCTCTTTCATGCGCATTCTCTTGCCGTTGGCCTGCTGCCGCAACTGGCATGGATTGGCCAACCTCTCGGGCAACGTTATATGACGGTTGCACGAGCTGCTGGCATGGTACGAGAAGCGGCCGCGGTAGCTTTGGATGTGGGTTTCCCGGAAACCGCGATAGAGTGGCTGGAGCGAGGGCGTTCGATTGTTTGGGATGAGTTGTTTCAGCTTCGCAATCCTTTTGAAGAGCTCTCGTCAGCGCATCCGGATCATGCTCTCAGATTTGTCGAGTTGTCTGTTGCATTAGAGCATGCTAGCGCCATTCACGAGAAGTCCACCTCGGAACAGAGTCAAAGTGAATACTTTCATGGCGAGTCTGACAAACACCATGCATTCGCGAGCAAGCGAGACAAAGTACTCCGGGAGATTCGGTGCCTTCCAGGCTTCGAACGCTTCTTGCTCCTCAAAGAGTTCCATCAGCTCCGTCGATCTGCACACACTGGACCAGTCGTCATGCTCAACGCCGCGAAAACCCGGTGCGACGCTTTGATTATCCTTGCCAACGTGGACCACGTAATCCATGTCCCGCTTCCCAGTTTCACTCTCAAGCGATCTAACAATCTGCAGCAGAATCTGAAGTACTTCGTTCGTCAGGCTCGTGTTCAACGCTCTGACGAAAGGGAGGGACAGAGTGTACCCCTGGATGACGTTGGGTGGGAATCATTCTTATCCCCGTTGTGGAAGTGTGTTGTCAAGCCCGTCCTTGATGCCTTGGCCTTCTCAGTACGTGATGTCATGTTACTTAGATTTGCAGTTAGTTCATTTACTGTTCCCGAACAGGGATCAAGCGATCTGTCGCGAATCTTTTGGTGTCCAACAGGCCCTTTCATGTTTCTTCCTCTTCATGCAGCCGGTTTCTACGACACCGAACACTTGGAGCATGGCCACAAAGTATTTGACTTTGTCATCTCATCATACGTCCCTTCACTTGCCATTCTTGACCAGTCACGCCATGTTGAGGCTGTGACACCTGGTGGCGATCTTCGCCTTCTTGCTGTCCGCCAACCACCCTCAGATGGCCTATCCCGCCTCCCAGGGGTGGTCACAGAAATCAAGCACATCAAGGAAGTAATCAGGGATTCACCCCGCGTACACACAACATTGCTGGAATCATATGAAGGAACGGTCGAGGAAGTACTATCGTTGATGAAAGAGACGGATTGGGTCCACTTTGCATGCCACGGCATCCAGGCTTCTACATCCAGCGGCCTTTGTCTTGCCGATCGACGCCACTTGAAGTTGCAAGACATGATCGCGCTGTCCCGTCCACCTGGCGGGCTTGCCTTTCTCTCGGCGTGCCAGACGGCAACGGGTCACGAGCGTCTAGCCGACGAGGCGATCCATATCGCAGCGGGAATGTTGTTTGCAGGGTACAGTGGCGTTGTTGGTTCGATGTGGTCCATCAGTGACAGGATTGCGCCTGACGTGGCGAGGGACGTGTATGAGCAGCTACTCCAGAACGACACGAAGCCTGATTATCGTGATGCTGCGCGGGCACTGCACGAAGCTGTTGGTCGTCTTCGAGAGAGTGGCGTGTCGTTTGTTGAGTGGCTTCCGTTTATTCACGTTGGTCTTTGAGCTTTTGGGTGCTCGCGTGTGTTTGCGCAGCGAGGGCCGGGAGTGGAAGGTGATGGCTCAGTCTGAGAGTTTGTGAGGATGGTACGGTCTCATTCACCACTGTTTCGGAGGTTGCGCACTCTACACGATATACTGTTCTCCTTGGTAGGGCCGCCCATCTTTTGTGGTCACGCGAAGTTCCAGCCAGGCGGTGTACTGGATGGTGCCGCTCGACTGGTCTTCGCTGAAGTCCTTTCTCGATACCAACCGGCGTTAGGCGGTATCATCAATGGCCACTGATATAGCATATTAACTACACATGACCGCGACAATCAATAGTGGATCCATAAACTGGCCAGGATGAAGTGAGACGCACAGGCGCTCATCAGTATGGAGCATGACATCACGAGTAGCAGGGGCTGGAGCCGACGATGAGTTGGGTGGAGGGAGCGGCGACGATGACGACGTAGCTCAATATGGGAGCCACAACTACATCATGATATTCGCAGTCATCATGAGTTCAGCTTCGAGTTCGCTGGAAACGGCACGAATGTTGACACGAAACCCCTTGGACTTCGATGATGGGACCTCTGAGTGCTGTACATAGTTGCATCGTGGACTGTAGTCAAGGGATCGAGTTGCAATGACTCAGTCACGTGTAAACACGTGATCATGAGCCAATCATAAAGCACTGCTCCATCATTGCCCTGCATCAGATTCTTACTACATGCTGTGTTTCTATCATGATCTCATTTCAGTGGCTCCGCAATGTCCGGTCTACGGAATTGGACACTCACCAGGTTTCCGAATCCTGTCGCAGCGTCTTTGCATGGGTGCCCTTTCATTACTACCAACATCACCAATGATACAAGCAACGTCGAACTTTATAAACGTCGCTAGTCCAATTCCTTTTAGTCGCCGTGTTGGTATCTTGAAGTATCCACGTAACGTCACACTTCGCAAATGATATTCAAACTGGTTTTGCCGGCAGCTCGATCAAAACATTGGTAATGGTGTCTCTTTGTGATGGCCCGGGATTTACTTTTTAAATAAAACCCCACCGAATGACTGTTTAAATTCCACCTCTTTCACCGGAAGTTGTTACATCAGAGGTTGAGATGTCAACGCCCGGTCCACCACAATCTCCCCCTCCTCTAATCTACGACTTTGTCGTTGCGTTCGAGGGCAATGCTCTCTCGTACATTATTTATGGTGAGTTCTGTTCACTATCCGCAACTAGGTCCTTTCCTGATAACCCTTTCTCTCAGGCGTTTATGTTGCTGTTGCAATAACGAATCTAGTGCTACTCGGAAAGAAGAAAAACAATGTCCTCTTTGCGTTCACATTGTTCCAGCTAGTGGTTACAACGCTTTACAACGCAATTCAGCTGTACAGTTCACCTCAACAATTTTTAACTACATATAACTTGGCTGGCCTGACCTACGCGAGCATCCTATCTCCCTGGCCGAACGTGCTTATCGAGGTCGCTTATGTCGTGATTATGTGGACCTCCGACGGCTTTCTTGCAAGTTTCATCATCCTTGTTGTGATAATTCAAAGCTGAACATCTCCAACCCCAGGTCTTTAGGTGCTATATCGTTCTGTTTGGCAACAGACGTGCTCTTGCACTTCCCGCTTTGTTATACCTGGTTGTCGTCGGATCTTCGATAGCTGCCCTCAAGTTTGACGTTGACCCCACGGCAACGTATAGCACACGCACCATTCGGGTGGCTACCTTGTGCTACTGGTCGTCCTCGGTAGCCCTCAACGTCGTCGCATCTTCTATCATCGCCGTTCGTTTCTGGTGGCTTCGGAGGCAAATATTCCGCGCCAGCCCGCAGCAAGCCAGTTTCTACCTAGCCTATATCGCACTGACCCTCGAGAGCGCATTGTTGTACACGGCGTTTGCAATTGCGGGCCTCGTGGTCCTCGCCATGAACAGTACTACCCTCGAGGCCGTGTTCTTCACGATGTTGGGGCCGATTCAGGTACGCGGTTGAGCCTGCATTTGACGTGATGATAACTCAACTTGAACCTGCCATCGATGTGAAGGTGCTTGCCCCAGCGCTGATCGTGAACCGTATCGCTCGCGGGATATCGATCGAGTCGGACTTCAGCAGTAGCGGTATGGTTGGCTCTATACACTATGCGACACCTCAGCATGGGCGGTCGACCAATGGGGAGTTTTCGCTCGGTGCAGCCGCCACTCGGAGGTCTTCTGAGAGAGGAGCGAAATTATTAGAGAGGCCAAACGACCACTCTACGTCTTATTTTGACAACGCTAGGCCAATCGTTTGACAATTAAAATGCTCTGCGATTTAATTTGGAACCGGCTGTACATACGCAGGGGGGAGAGGGTTCTTCAAGTCGGCGACTTATTTTGCAGCGGGACATCGTGTACCATGCTCTAAGGCTTCATGAGATGTGTGCGGTCTAGCAGTAGAGGTCACGGAGGGTCAGAGCAGGTCGTAGCGTAGCGTGGGGATCCTTGAGTGCAATTAGAGCCACTACTACCGCACTCGGGGGAAACTACAAACATCCCCTAGGCCTCTCCAGCGGTCCTTGGGATGTCAATTGGTCAGGTGAGGAACTACGGGTACATACAGGATGGTTGCGCAGACGACCCGGCACCGATAGATTGACCCAATTCCAAAGTTCGTCCCCTTGTCAAATTTTGGTCGTCCGCTTTCGAGCGTTGTGCCCTGTTCCGAGCCATTTTTCGTCAATGGAATAAACCAGGGCATCCACTCTTCGTAGAATGTAATAACAGGCTGCCTCCCCCACCACGCTAGCGCTGTCCACATCAGGATTGCGACCCCAGGACCATAAGGCTATCAAGACGTTCGACGCCAAAGGACATTTCGGGGTGAAGAACGGCGAGTGTATCCTTAGGCATTGAAGTTGCGTCCCCGCCAGGCCCTGGAAGCACGGCTGAACTAGTCCGGACCGATATGCGCGACAACATGAGAAACAAGAAAGGAAGACAGGTGATCAGACTACAAACAACAGTGGCAGCGCGAGACGAGGAATTGCGCTCGAGAGCCGCGGGGGAAATGAGCGATTGGGCTCGAGATGGCTTCAAGGCTTGGCGGTGACGGGAGACGAAGGAGTGCGCGTGGGGGTAGCAAAAAGTGAGTATTCGACCTCAAGATGGCTAAAAAATAAGCGTCCGGACTCGAGACGCGGCGGCGGCGGATGAGCAACGGAGGTAGTAGCAGTACGGGACAGATGAAACGACTTGGCACCTGTGGCAAAAAGTTCGGGGTAACGTGACAGCGCGTTGAGACGAGCGTTTGAGTGGTAGGAAACGACTCGAAGGTGCTATGATACCATCCAGAGATGGATACTGAAGGGAAATCAATGTTGTATTCATGGCGTGGTTTCGTGACCTTGGATTAGATCAAGGATGTTGCATTAACCGACACCGTCCTGCTTGCATCTATATAGGTTCCAAGTAAGTACATAATTATTAAGACATGGTCATTCCTCCGTCCACGGCAATCTATTCCACAACCGATCAGTATAAACCGATAAAAAAGAAGTAGTTGAACTTACGCATTGCCCTGAGTATGTCAGCGTCAGAAAGCTGGCTTACACTGATGCGAATGGCGGACGTACCTGTTATAAAGTGTGCCTCCTTCGAGGCGAGGTAGCTAACGAGACCTGCGACATCATCCGGCTGGCCTTCAGCCTTGATGGGTCTCCTAGAGATGTGCTGATGGCGACGTGAATATGGAATCGACGTGAGGGTCGAGAGAGCTTACAGCCATGATCCAGCTAATGTACTCTGGATCCGCATTCGCGGCCCCGCTGGACCACTCGTCGGCTATGCAAATAAAGCGTGACAAAACGATCAAATAGCTTATCAATCACTTACTCAATGGTGTTTGAATAACACCGGGTGCGTAAGCATTCACGGTGATACCGTATCGCCCAAGTTCCAGCGCTGCTCCGGTTAGAACTCATAAAAAGAAATAT
Source organism: Afroboletus lepidellus (assembly GCA_038094355.1). Lineage (NCBI taxonomy): Eukaryota > Fungi > Basidiomycota > Agaricomycetes > Boletales > Boletaceae > Afroboletus > Afroboletus lepidellus. The sequence goes on along the minus strand of JBBPUA010000323.1, from coordinate 10,417 downwards.
GACCAAGTTCTCACCAGCGGTCTGCGTGAGGCCCCTCACAGCCCACTTGCTAGCGGAGTATGGAGCACCCAATGGAAGTCCCTGTATTCCAGCAACAGAGCTGGCGCCGATTATTCGCCCGCCACGACCTTGTTTGATCATCTGTTCTGCCGCATACTTGTAACACAAGAAAGGACCACGAGCGTTGATAGCCATGACGCGCTCCCACGCAGTTAATTCAGCTACAGGACGCTATCGCTTTAGTACGAGATGAGTCAGGTAGTAACGCACTCGACAATAGGGACGCCATATGAACGACACCTGCGTTTGCTATCATCTGTCGATGCATGTGACAAGAGAACTTCTAATCTCGGGGGTACTTACCACGTCCAGACCACCGAGTTCTTTGACCACGTCTTGCACCATCCCCTTCACTTCCTCTTCGACAGTGACATCTGCGAGAACTGTACATGATTTTCTGCCAATTTTTTCGACATCGTTGGCGACAGCACGGAGTTGGTCGCGTTTGGACGAGATGTCATTCAAAGCGATGTCAAAACCGTCTTGGGCAAGACGGAGGGCGATGTTACGTCCAATACCCTGGGCGGACCCAGTGACGAGAGCAACACCTTTAGAGACGGACATGAAGTTTTAAAAATGGGCGAGGGATTGGAATGCGCTCGTCCGGTCGAGCGGCTTTTTATCATTAGCGGTGGTTATGTTGTCTGATGGCATCACCATGGACTGGTTTGAGAAAGCACGAAACATCGAGCCTGTGTAAGTTAGTAACAGGTGGTCCGTTGATAGCGGCACCGCACACCCATGGCCAATATTAATATGAAGCCTCCAATCATCGCGTGAGATCATTGATCCCTTTCCCGCAGAAAACTTTCGACCAACTTGAAGCACCCCCTCGACAGCGAAAACTCGCGCATAGTGGCAAAGTGGTGTTCGCCCGAGTCGTGGCGAAAATGAACCAGCGTGGGAATGACTCTGAATGATGACCATAGTAACTCTACGTACGGGTCGAATACTTTTTAGAGTCTGTTAGAACACATTCCTCGACGCGAGCCCTCACTTTCATTTGACTCGGAACGCTTGAAAGGGACTGAGAATTATCTGTAAAGCAGCGATGTTACTCAGTCGGTCAGTTGTATGTTTTCCGAGCCAACTTTTGGCACGGAAACCGTGATACCTCATTACTTTGGCTAGGCACTAGGCAAAACACCTGAACTGGTGTCGTCTCCACAGACCCCGCCTTCGTGAGCTGGAAACCTCGACGAACAACTCCGAATCATCTTTAATCTTGCATGCTGTTAAACTCACGGGCTGAAGGATTTTGATCCCACTGAAATCTCCACCCCTTCCGGACGATCAAGAGTCCTTAAGGATGAGCGTGTGAGAGAGTCGATCATATGGGTCTCGAAGGCCAAAGAATAGCCCAAGGAATCGATGGCGTGACTGACCCACCCTAAAATTAGATGCCTGACAGCGGAAGGGACAACCCGGATGTTGCTAGAATATCCTCTGGTGAACAGGCTGGTAACCATATATATTGGTGGGGAAATCCCGTCCGTCCTTCGGCTGCCCCCCTGCTTTGCTAACATGTTAGCAAGTGAAGACTGCTATCTTCGAGAAAAACGCCCTGCAGAATCGCTAGTTCCTGCTCTCAATAGTCCTCTCGAGCTATCTGGGAAGCAAATCCAGTTCCTTCTTCATGCGATTCGTGACCTGAATCCAGAAGATGTCGGCGCTGAGGCGGAGATGCGGAAACGAGTGATTGAAATTCAGAAAAAGTGTGTACTGCATGGCTCATCGCATATCCCCCTCATATTTCTTTGCCTCTCAGAGCATAGTATGTTACGACGGTTACAACCGTAACAGACTCGTCCAACGTTTAAATGCTGTAGTCAAACCTATCCCTACCCGTGTATCCACGCCTTTCGTCACATTTCTCTCCGCATGTCCGAAAACGACGCGTTCTCTCACATCCTGAAAGCGGGTCGAAGCTCTGGACAAGTTAACGCACCCACTCTTCTCGACATTGGTTGCTGTAGTAAGCCGTTCCTTTACCCTATTAAACTCGGCGTGTAACCCACTTGTCAACAGTGGGTACAGACCTACGCCACGCCGTCGAGTCCGGTTACCCTCCGACATCCGTCATTGGTTGTGATATACGACGCGACTTTATCGATCTCGGTTACGCACTCTATGGCGACTACGACACCTGCCCAATCCCTTTCTTCATCGAGGACGTCTGCAGTGTCTCGCTTTGTCCAGTTCCTGAACAAACGAACAAGGGATGTCCGCCGCTCAAGGACGTCCAGAGCCTCAACGAACTTCGTGGACAGGTCCAGTATATTCATGCGGGTTCCCTTTTCCACCTCTTTGACGAGGAGACGCAAGAAGCGATCGCGCGCCGCCTTGTGACACTGCTGGATGTGACGGGAGGGCACAGTCCAGTGGTGGTCTTTGGCAGACAGATGGGCAAGCTTGAGGAAGGCGTGATCGATGATGAGATGTGCCGGTAGGTCGAAAGGAGCACGGCTTTGCAATCGTGTTCTCCGCGTACTAATGGCTCGTGAATACAAGGAACCGGTACGCACACTCGCCAGCATCCTGGGAAAAAATGTGGAAAAAGGTACTGGGTGAAAAGAATCGTGTTCGTGTGGACACAGCATTTGTTTCGGACGAGCCGACGAAATTAAAGGCATGGAATCCTGGTCGCGGTACGGAGGCGATGTTATGGAGTGTCTGGGTAGGTTGATCATATGTATGGCAAACTATTTGGATAGATCACACAAACTTGGGGTGGTATCATAATCGGAGATTACACATGAACTCAAATTGATCTTATCATACAATATTACTTCGGAATCCATCTCCAGAATGGTGATGAATGTCGATCCCCGGTCCCGGATTCTTCTGCTCGCCGCCTTTCGACCTTGTCTACCGACGTTGAATGGAAAAAAAAAGGAATAGATGCCATAGCTTGGATGCCAGTACGTCTGAAACATTATACTATTGGCGTGCAGAGACTGATCCATAGAATTCCGGATATCAATATGCCGTTTTTGCACTGGGATGGGGATCCTCGTCCCATTCGCTCCCCATTGTGAAAGTGCGTCTTGCAGCAATTTGAACGTAAGCTGAATTGTAAAAACATGATATGAAATCGGAGCGTGGTCTTCGACTGGCTTTGCAGGGCACATTGGACACCCCAGACTCCGAGTCAGCCTCCGCAGAATTGTCTGGGATTCAGCACACTGGTTTAGCTTGCAATGTACGAATGTACTAAGGTGCCGTTGATCAAGCGGCGAGGCGCTCGTGTTCAAATGGGGTGTCGTACGGTATGAAACTCCGAGCCTCCGACCCAGCCACGACAACTTGGCTCTCTTCATGGCGATGCCCGATATTGATCGCACACCACTCCTTGCAGGCACCAAGGCAAGTAAAGAACCACTCAAACCTCACGAGATTTCAAACGCGACGCGCTATGGGATCCTGGCTGCTTTGTGGGCAGGGACCTTTCTTTGCGTGAGTCCCACCTGATCCGAATAGCACCCGTTGACGGTTGACGCAATTCAGAATCTAAATCGTGCGTCCCATTGTACGAGTCGTTAGCTATCATCAACTCACACGTAGCTTTAATCCTCTCTAGTCACAATGGTGGCGACACGTAGGATATGTGACATTGGAACACGCTCCCTTTTGACATGTACGACTCACAGTTCTTCCCTCGATCACGTCCGAATTCAAGGAATCCAATCAAGCTAGTTGGATTGGTACCTCGTAAGTTTCGCATTTTGCCCTTTAAACTGCCAACCCACCATATATTAGTTATCTGCTTGCTGTCTGTACATTTACTCCGCTCTATGGACGGCTCTGTACTATCCTTGGCCGACGTGCGGCTTGTCAGACCGCTCTACTGGGAGCCTGCCTTGGGACACTTTTCTGTGGGATATCTAGGGGCATGATCGAATTGACCCTGGCACGGTTTGTACGTGTACCTCTTGTCTCTCTTAGTAATTGGTGCTCAGATGCCAACATCGGCCGTGTCTCATAGATAGCTGGTATAGGTGGTGGCGCTGTGCAATTACTTGCGGTGTACGTGCTGCTTTCTGATTGCAGAGCGTGCTCATGCTCACTGCGCTTCCAATGCATCTAGAATCATCACGGCGGACCTCTACAGCATCCGAGTAAGTCAGTCGTGTGTTATTTCACGCATACGCGGTATCTCTTACGTTCAGTAATTCAGGAGCGCGCATTACCCCAAGCGTTCACCAACATCTCTCAAGTCGTAAGTGTGCCCCCACATCACAGTCGTGATTGCTGCATCATATAGCTCGGTATTGGTCTCGGTGGACCATTTGGCGGTGTCATAAGTGATTTGTATGTCATGCCTCATTGCTAGCATGGGACTGGCTAATAGTGCTCAGAAGGTTTGGATGGCGCATCGCCTTCCTATGTCAAGTGCCCTTCTTCATCCTGGTAACGATCCTCCTAATGAATACGCTACGGTATGTGATGCCTGTGGGTATCTTTGTCTCTGTAGGAGTGCATGAAGATCATCACCGCTCTACAGGGCCAGGGCCAGAACGCGAGGGAGATTTTGTCAAGAATTGATTTTGGCGGCTGTATCACCCTCTTCCTAACGGTCAGCATGTTTCAACTATTTGTTTCTTACGCCGGCTTCACTCAGCCACAGATCGCATCGTCGCTCACCTGGCTAAGCACGAAATTCAATGAAGACCTTCCTGTGCGTCCTTTCGCCCGTTATTCTTTTCGTTTCCTCACGTTTCTTATAGTGGACAGACGCTCAAGTCATCGTCCCTCTAATCCTCTCTTTGGTGTTTCTCGTCCTCTTCCTGACAATTGAATGCATGGTTGCAGCTGAACCTATCCTCCCACCGTGTCTCTTGCATGAACCAGTACCTCTGCTCGCAGGACTGAACAACTACTTTGTATCTGTGTGCAATTTTTCGGTCATGTATTTCATTCCGCTGTGGTTCCAGACAGTACCCTTGGACCGCGCGTCAATTGCAGGTACTTTTCTTTTTGCCGTACGAGGAGTCAGTGCTAACTCGGCATCCCCTTCCTTCTTAGGTCTTCATTTACTCCCGGATAGTATTGCTGTTGGCCTTGGTTCATTATTTTCTGGGTAGGGGCAACGTCTTTACCAATGTCTCATCTCAGCCCGTATTTAGCTGGTTCATGCACCGCACGGGCAAGTACAAAACCATCAACCTCGTCTGTGGCATTTTCCCGTTATGTGGTGTCATTTCGTTAGTCTTCATGCGCGAGGACTCGGGGTTTGTGCAGAAGTGGTTCAGTGTCGTACCTATTGGGTTTGGAAATGCGGTGGTGTTTCAGACAATGCTGAGTATGTCCTCCACACTAGTCGTCATGATTGGTCGCTAATACGTAACTTGAACAGTCGCATTGCAAGCACACTTGTCAGGTACGTTGTCTACCAAGAAGATGAAGTAGAATGGGATGCTAATGTTGCTTTGCAGATTCTCAGATGGCATTTGGAATAGCGTTTATACAAGTGTTTAGAGGGCTTGGTGCGTTGATAACGTTGGCTAATTTTGCATAAGACGTCTGGCGCCGTTGGCCGTATTCACTCGAGACAATGCTGTACAGGACAAACATCGGGTCTCGCCATCACCTCTGCAGTGTTCCAATCTAGCCTCGATATCGAACTTCGCCGGCGTATTCAGGTGCCCGGTGCTGAAAGGGCATGTGGAGTATTCTTTTTTGCGATGTGTCGTTAACGGCCCCCTTTCTTTCACCCCAAAATAAAACCAAACCCTAAATGGGATCAAATATGGCAGATTATTACTGCCATCCGCCACTCTCTCACCCTCGTGACTTCTCTCCATGATCCCATCCAGCGCCAGGCACGCGATGCCTATGGAGCAAGTCTGAAGATGGTATTCATCGTCGCGGCGTGTTCGACTTTTATAGCATTCCTTGTGCGATTGCCGGTAGGCCTTGCATTTCGTTTTTCGCTGTTTTCTTACCTCATTTGTGGACTTCTATGATTCGCAGGTACCGGAAAAAGAAATGGAAGAGACCCAGAGCAACCGATGCAGAATCTGAACGCCAGAAGGATTGCCCGAGGACTGCCAGTGGGTCTAAATGATGTATGAACGATGATGGGCCAGTGCCCTGATCATTTCGCCCAACAGCAGTCCGAATACATAGTTATACTTTGGATCGCGAGCCCAGACCTTCTTCCTCACATGACTCGCTGACATGGGGGTCGAAGTTTGTTTCTGTTCAAATATTATAATAAACCCGTGGATCTCGAGTACATATGTACTTCGGGGGCTAAGAAAAGTCCAAGACCCTCTCCTGACGTCATTCCGGTAGGGTCGGCACTCGGCCTTTGTCGGCCGACGCTAAAGTCGGATCCTCCGCAATGGAGAGTCATGTACTTGTGTTCACTTGTTGGTGATAAATACACATCACAGTCTGTTGATATCCAAAGTTGCCATAGTTGAATTCGGGTGGCGGCCTTGGTTTGTGACTCTGGCCGCCGGGTGAGAGCCGGACCCGCACTTTCTTGTTTTGATCCATCCGCTGATAGCTGCCAAAAGTCCATTCTTCGCCCTTAGCAATGGCCCATATCCAGCGGAGGCGCAACCTCACCCACGTGGCGACGTCCCTGTGGTCGCCTATTACGCCAAGTTAACCGCCGACCGGCCTTCATCTGTCAACCGAACCGGACTTGTGCACTCCGATCAATGCCAAATGGTGATGGCATTTGTGGTCGCCGTCGAGCCTCTTTTGTTCTTATCTTTTTGACCTTTTTTTTCGGCCTCCGTGCTGGTCTTTGAATCGTACCGTATCTCCCTTGCATACTCGAATTTTCCTCATGTCGACGTATGGCACTGAACGCGCCCCGCTGCTCGCAAGAACTAAGACGAGCAAAGACGACCCGCTTGAATGTCACGAGATCTCATCTACAGCGCGCTATGGCATCCTCGTTGCATTGTGGGCGGGGACCTTTCTTTGTGTGAGTTGTTCTTGAACCAATCCAAATCTCGCCATTAAATATTGAACATTGAATGTTGGTTTTAGAATCTAAACTGTACGTGCATAAACTGTTGATGATGTTCAGTAACCACCTAAGCGTCTCAAGTGACGATGGTCGCTACACGTAGGACTCGTGACACAGCTTGAAACACGACTGTCTCTGACGTTTGCAATCCACAGTGCTGCCCTCGATCACGTCCGAATTCAAGGGATCGAACCAAGCCAGTTGGATAGGTACCTCGTACGTTCTCTTGCTTCTTCATCACTCTGTATCGACCTACCCGTTACGTATCTCGTCAGCTATCTACTCTCTACGTGCACCTTTACTCCTCTCTATGGACGGTTATGTACCATCCTTGGCAGACGCGCCGCCTGTCAGACCGCTTTACTCGCGACTGCCATCGGTACGCTTCTCTGTGGGATATCGCATGGTATGGTCGAGTTGACCGTCGCGCGATTCGTACGTATCTTTGCATGGAGTCCCTGACGCTGATGTCCGACTCCGATGGTGGTCTCGTAGATCGCTGGTATGGGCGGCGGTGCCGTTCAGCTGCTTGCCATGTAAGTCTTTCTCAGTGTATATGGCCAGGATGCTCACTTCCCACCCCTAGGATTGTAACGGCAGATATGTACAACATCCGAGTACGTTTACCCCCTCGGGTCACGCGGTGTTAGTCACCTCGATGGTTCCAGGAACGCGGGTTACTCCAGGCGTTCACCAACATCTCTCAGGGCGTAAGTCGGCCCTGGCATATTTTGCATCAACCATGTTCATTTCCGCGCGATTAGCTTGGTTTGGGTCTCGGTGGACCTATCGGCGGTGTTCTGAGTGACTTGTACGTCATTGCTGATGTTGACCCACCCGAATAAGCCCTGATGGTGCTGGAGGTTTGGATGGCGTGTCGCGTTCTTGTGCCAGGTGCCACTTTTCATGCTGGTGACAATCCTGATTACACACACGCTGCGTTATGTGATACCTGTGGGTGCATCATCTCCGTTCTGCCGCCATGTACAGGTATTGACACCTTTCCACAGGGCCAGGGTCAAAGCGCAAAGGAGGTCTTGTTCAGGATTGATTTTGGAGGCTGTATCACCCTCTTTTTGATGGTTAGTGTTATATGCATGACCGCCACACTTGTGTAACGATTTCATACCAGATTGGATCATCGCTCACGTGGCTCAGCATGAAATTTAACGAAGATTTGCCCGTGTGTCCATTTCTCCATCATATTCGATTTCTTTTCTCACATCCAGAATCACAGTGGACAGATACTCAAGTCATTATTCCGTTGATCCTGTCCTTTGTTTTCCTCATTCTTTTCCTTGTGGTCGAATGCGCGATCGCACCTGAGCCTGTTCTCCCGCTGTGCCTCTTGAGCGCAAAAGTGCCTCTCTTAGTTGGGCTCAGCAACTATTTCGTATCTCTGTGCAATTTCTCAGTCATGTACTTTGTCCCGCTGTGGTTTCAGACAGTGTCTTTAGACAGTGCAGCTATCGCGGGTGCGTTGTCTTTTTATCGTTATATAAGCAGGTACTAACGTCGCGCGCTTTTGTTTCCGGTCGCACGTAGGCCTGCATTTACTCCCGGATAGTCTTGCCATGGGCCTCGGTTCATTGTTCGCTGGGTGCGTCATGTCTCCTTCAATTTATACTTGGTCTCAATGGGCTCTTTAGCTGGCTGATCCACCGCACGGGCAAGTACAAAACTATCAATCTCATCTTTGGAATTCTCCCGCTGTGCGGTGTCCTCCCGCTCGTCTTTCTACGCGAAGATTCGGGCTTCGTGCAAAAATGGCTGAGTGTCGTCCCGATCGGGTTTGGGAACGCGGTCGTGTTTCAGACGGTGCTGAGTAAGTCCCCGACAGCACGTTAACGGCGCTTTCCTGATGTATTATTTGCGATAGTTGCCTTGCAGGCACACCTGTCGAGTACGTATCGTCTCCAAGGCGTCTAGATAAGAAATGCTAATGTGTGTATTCATAGAATCCCAAGTCGCGTTTGGAACGGCTTTTGGGCAACTATTTAGAGGGCTTGGTGGGTTCTGGGAGAAGTATTAATTCGCGAGATTCACACGACGTAATCCATACAGGACAAACATCTGGCGTCGCCATCGCCTCCGCTGTGTTCCAATCCCGTCTCGACGCAGAACTACGTCGACGTATTGATGGGCCTAATGCTGAAAAAGTGCGTGATATGAGTTTGTACCCTAGGTCGCTAAGTATTGTTCCAAGATCATCACACAAATCCGGCACTCTTTGAGCCTCGTCACCTCCCTCCCTAATCCCCTCCAACGAGAGGCGCGCGACGCCTATGCGGCGAGCCTGACGATCGTGTTCCTCGTCGCGGCTTGTTCGACATTGACGGCGTTTCTCGTCAGGTTACCGGTGCGTCCTCGACTCCGTTTCTCTTTTGTTTCAGACTGTTATGGCCTTTCTTGTCTGAATGTGGTCCGTATATTGACGTGAACAACGTTCTACTGCACATAGATTCCGGAGAAGGCAATGGACGAGTATGAATGCGAGGTCGAGGCAGACGTTGATCCAGATTTGGTAGATGGAAGATGCTCATCGCGGTAATGGTAATACCATTTACCTCGGCATCGCCACGGTCAGTGTGCTGTCCTCTGCCTTTTCCTCAGGCTGCTGTCGAATGGGTATTGCCGCGGCGACGAGTTGATTGTGCATATCGTGCATCGTCGTGGGACCGAGTAGAATCTCGACACGACACGTGAAATCTTGTACTAAGAAATCTTGTACTAAGTATGGCACGGACTGCCAGTATTCGGATCCATATCGTACTATAATTCTTATCCGGGCCAGATATGTATCTGAGCTGCGCCATAAAAGGTGACGTTGCTTTCCCGTTGTTCGATAAGCAGGGCGGATGGGATAGCTTCGACAAAGACATAACTTCGATAAAGAAAGACACTTGATACCATCGCATACCACATCCCGGGGGGAGTTACCTGCCCGAATTACTCCTTGCTACCCAATCGAGCCTCCGTCGAATAGCATCCTGGCACAGCAACGCCGCCTCCTCGAGGTCGCCCAGCTCACCAAGTCGCTCGAAACGCGCGAGCAAGCAGTTGGCGAGGTGGCCTAAATGGCCCACTTTGGATGGGTGCAGGTCGTGGACGAGATGGACGGCCTCCCTCTGCATCGATATAGCACGCTCGAGGTCCCGCGGGTCGATGTAAGCGGCGTGGGCGCCGACGCCCTTGAGATCCTCACCGGCGAGTTACACAGCTTTTCGGTACCCAGAGACCGCTCGCTCCAAGTCGTAAAGCGCGCCGAGGTGCATGAAACGAAGTCTGAACCCACGCGCGAGGCACGCAAGCCAAACAGGCCTGTCTGGGGGATGACGTCGAACGCATCTAGATATTTGGACAGGCGGT
>JBBPUA010000322.1:0-21186 GCA_038094355.1 Afroboletus lepidellus | reverse complement strand
CGACTGGTAATATTTACTTTACCAGAGGGTCCTCGCGCATGCCCCACTTGAGACAGCGCTCGACGTCAGCCGACCAGAATATTCTTCCCCATCTATTGGGGCCTCTCCCTTGCGAAGCCTCACTCCAACCTTATCTCGCCACCGGTGAAGACGCACAAAATGTCAGCGTTCAGTTCACAGGTCTGGATACCTCTCAACTGGACACTGATGTTTTGCAACGACGGCTTTCCTTCGATCACGAGACCTCCGCCATCCTTCCCATTGGGTACCCCGAATCGTCTCAACGCACCACGTCGCACGCATTATTGCCGTACGCCACTGACGCGTCCAGGTTCCATGATTTCTCTTCTTGCGACCTTACCACGCTTCATATCGTCGATGCGCCACTGCATGGGCCCCATACACCGAGGAGAGGCTCTTGGGTACGTGGCAAACCCACTCCCCTTAGGGGTATCTGACGTTCTCTTTAGCCCTCGCACTCGCAAATAGGGTATTCCACCTGGATGCAGTCACCCCCGAGGGCGGCCAGGTCCACAGCAAGCGAGCCCCCAGAGAGCACCTCAGACGAGTCGTTCCAGGACTCCGACCTGGATGAAACGACCCAAATGTCCCCGATGATGAATCAGTTCCAAATCCAATCATTACGGAACGTCAACCTCTCCCCACACCACACGCAGGCGCTCCAACCGTCGGTCATGACCTTCCAGCTCTCGGAGACAATGATGCAGCCCGTCGATGACCCTGAGAATCGACAGACGTTGCGGCGTCTGCTGGATATGAGCATCGTCGCGGATGACAAGTCAGAGGTTACACACCCGCCGTTTTCGTCCCCCTTTGCGACTGTGTTCGGAGGCGCAAGGCTGCAGGGTCCTAGCATGCGGCTTCAGCACGACGGCGAAAGGTTACACAGAACGGGCCAGTGCCGCGTGCCTATTGGTTCCCCCAGCAGTGTCCCGTTCCCATCGCCACACAGCCCTACGAACGCACGTCTTAGCGAACAGAGACCGACTGGGGCCAAGCAGGCCAAGAAGTCGAAAATGCACCAGTGCGAACAGTGCAAGAAGATGTTTCCGCGCCCAAGTGGCTTGCTTACGCACATGAATTCTCATTCCGGAGCCAAGCGTATGTCTTTTTGTACGTCGATGCCAAGCAACCTGCTAAGCCTTCCTTGCGGTTAGCCTATAAATGCATCGTAGCGAACTGCGATAAGAGCTTCGCTGTCCGATCCAACGCGAAGCGACATCTACGTACCCACGGGATAAATCCGTCCTCGCCTGACGCCCTCTCCATGCCCCGTTTTACGGTCGGTTTTGAGGAGCCGTTGGTAACGCAGGTGCACGAGGCGGGAAGACAGCCGTCGAGGTATAGATGGATTCCTCAGAACCCATCGCCTCGGGAGACGGAGTGGGCCCCCCAAGAGTCGTCGGCCGTCGGCGGTGGCTCCCGCGCAGGTCTGACGTTCCAGACCAGCCTGTCGTCGACGTCGTCCACTCTGTCGACCGTTTCCGATGACGATTACGAGCACGTTGCGTCTTCGAGCGTCGGCGACGTGCAGCTGTACCAGAGCGATCATGACAGAGGTGTAGATGAATATTCCGGGTCTTACCCGAACTACGGGGATCACTTTCAACGGGGTTGAGGAGGAAGGTAATGACTCGCCGTTCCGCGTTCACGTTCACCCATGACTTCCCTGAACCTTATACACATCATAATTCCGCTCTACAGATACGGGCTAAACAGGTCATATTACTTTGCGTTTATTCCAATCACTGTATTTAATCAGACCGTCTTTGTATCACCTTGATCTTGGGACCATAGAGTACACGATTTACGATTCCGATAGGTATATCATATAACTCTGGAACAATAGATGTATCTGCATGCTTGAGGCACGGATTAGGCGTGGTGGGTCCTGGAAGGTGGCCTTTGGTGTCTGGCAAATCAATTAGCTCACATACATACCGCCATTTGGACAAATTAGCCCTCACCCACTATTGCGCTCACGTCACTAAATGACGGTGTAAGGGCGATCGCAAGCGAGAAATATACAAAGTATGTGAGCAGGACTAGAAAAATAGAGTATGCGGGCAGGAGCAGTGCCCATTCACTGTTCCTCAATAAGCAACAATTTTTTTAGCATTGGCAGCAGAGACGGCGTACCGGCTTGGGTACCATTTAACGCCTAGCCAGACAATATGTTCGTCTGGCAGGAGTGCCCAGAGAACGTAGACGACGAATAACACGGACGTCGACGACAAAGCGACGAACCCGTAAAATTCTGGAGCTCGGCCGTGGCGTCCATGCAGGGGTTCGGTGGGAGGTCGCGCGAGAGGTGCTACGGGCGACGTGGGCGTTCCTTGCATCTCGCCTTGGCAACGTGGATGCCTACCCTTGATGTTCAGCGCAACCTCCGTGGCAGGCCGTCGACAAGAGGCGTGATGACCCTCCCGAGCCAACTTACCGGGTCCTGGCTGCTTACGGTGGGGCCCTTTCTTCTCACAGCAACACTGGGTCGACCCCTGGCTCTCAGAAACCCCCGCACGATGTCGATCAACGCGCTTCAATCTGCAAAAAAACTGCTCCGAAAGTCGATGGCGAAGACGCTCCGCGATCTCACGCAGTCGGACTTGCAATCTCAGTGTAACTATCGGATCGTGTCTGTGAGACAGCGCTGACGCGACGCACTGAACAGCGGAGGCGATCGTGGCCAAGGTCCTCGCGCTCCCAGCGTTCAAGCGTGCTAGGACTGTGAGCTGCTATCTGAGCATGCCCACGGCAGAGGTGCAGACGGGAGCGTTGGTGTCGACTATCCTGGCGGACAACGGTGGGACTGTCTCTCTCGTCCATCTGATGCATTGGGGTACATCCAAAAGCAGGGAAAAAACTGTTCATTCCAAGCCTAACATCCATCGAGGGGCGCATGGACTTTGTGAGGCTCTACGATGACGAGGACCTTCAGACGCTGCCTGCCGGGCTGTGGGGTATCCCTGAACCGACCATGGAATGGAAAAGTGGAAAACGTCAGAGTGGTACGTGACTCCACGGATAGCGCCTCGTCATAGCTCAATCTCGCTTGTTGCCAGTGTCGGATGCATCCTGCGAAGACCTCGACTTGATCATCATGCCGGGTAGGCGTTTCAGCCTCATTCATTCCATCCCTTACACCGACTGTTGGCAGGCGTCGCGTTTGATTCTTCTTTTTCACGTCTAGGCCATGGTAAAGGCTATTATGACAACTTCATTTCCTCCTATGCCGCCGAACGACCGCGACCTCGTTTAGGTGGTTCATAATTACGTTCTCTCAATACCATGCTGACGGGGATGTCAGTTGCGTTGGCTCTTCAACCACAACTGCTGGAGGCAGGGCAAGTCCCAATCACGGAGTACGATGAGAAGGTGGACATGATCATAACACCGAACGACATGATTACTCGGGAGGGCCCCGCGATTGTATAGCTTTGCTGTCCCGAAAAGGGGATTGCACATTTAGTCGTTCCATGTCCGCTATGGGCCTTCCGGTATCGTTCTATACATGAGTCGGTTGGCAAATTACACGGAAATTGTACCCGCCAACGCGTAACTCTCCTGTGAGGCCTCACCTGTGCGCTGACCGCTTGGTGAGGAGAGAAGGCGTACAACTCTGGAATGGAATCTGCACACGACACTATATGAAAGTGGAATCACATTACCCTGCCACTCTCGAGTGTGGTATGATCACGAGACGGTACGATCGTCCAGAAGGTAGGTAGTCAGGACCTAAATTGCTTCAGCCCGCAGTCCGCATCGACGCAGAGATAAGAACCTAGCTGAGGCATCATTACGGCCCTTGCACCTGTGTCGAAGGTGGCTGCTGATCCGTCCGCACTGAGCATCTTGGTTGCCATTTGCGAGGTAACGACGATCTGGTTAACACGTAAGTGTCCTACTCGGACGGGGAAACCGCGTTGACCCACAGTCAGGTTATGTGATACGCATGCTTGAAGGAGGTTTTGTCGGATAATACCCAGCAATGCCGTTTTCCTTGACGGGGGAAGATCAGGGTGCGATTGAAACGGGAAAGAGATTGAATTCAAAACGAGTAGTCCCGTCTTTTGTCGATCAGCTCGCTGAATAGAGATATTAATTTGTATCATCCACCGTTTGTCCTAGCTCCGCGAGAAGGTTGTGCATAAATATTAGAAGCTCCGGCAATGTGTGAAAGCGACAGTAACGTATCAATTCTTGGCCGTAAGTTGAAACACCTGTGGAAGGTTATGTCTACTCGTTTTTGCAGAAAACGGGGACATGAGTTACCCGCCAGCACCCCGGAAATTGTCTTAGGACTCGTCATGCCCTGCATATCTAGCACACAATGACTTGGCATCCAAGGCGTGGAAAGTATCAGTAAATACGCACCAACGAATATGACGCGTTCCCCGGCCTCGATAAATGTTCTCATGAAATCTAATGCAAGAGATTCTTTGAAACTGCCCGGGGGACCAGATATTTCCAGTATATGGCCTCGTGGGAGACCGCCCCCGAGGATCTTATTCACAGCAAGATTGCTGCATTTCAAAAGGCTCGTGCGAGTCAGCGAAGCCACAGACTGACTCAATGGTGGACCCTTTTGCGCCTGCGTGGAACTGATCAAAGCCCGGGAAGCCGCAATATCGATACCAAGCTCTTGGTAGTGTCACCAAGATAATTGAGTTAGGCGAGATGAAGCTCACCTTTAGACAGAGTTTCTGCCGAGACACCGGAAAGGTCGTCGACTGTTTCGTACCCGGCGCGCCTTAGCGCCACTTGCGTGGAGGGGGGAAGCGAGGAACAATAGAAAAGACTCCTCGACATGCGGTCTTACGTCCTACTTAGACTCGAGATGCAGGCGAGATAAGGTCAAGGGGCCAGGCAAGACTATTCGTGGTATCTTACCTGGGCGGGAAAATCTAGGGTGCACAAGACCACCGTCGTGGCCACTGCACACGGCAGATCCTGCTCTATGAAAAGTCAATGGCACGTGATCCAGACGCGTCAGATAAATTTGGGTGCTCGCGTGCAAGTTCCCGCGCGTTTCTTGTTCTCGTCTTCCTTCAACAGCTTGCTTCACGCCCGTTGATCTCGCTCGACTCTCGGAGCAGACTAGCGTATCTTGATTTGATTTGCCTTGTCTCTTTCATTCAACGACCCTAGAATATGAATCGCGACACACACACCGATGGTCTCAGTCTCGACCAAACAACGCATGGCAGCGGTAAGCTTTAATGAGTAGGCGCCATAGCTGAATGGGCTTATTGTTAAGATAGGCCAGTTCCGCCATCCCCAGGATCACCAGAAAGAACCGACGATACATGCTGAAACAAACAAGGGAGTAGGGTACACGCCGCATGCGACTTTACTTACCCTCTGTGTCAGAGATTCGCAGCAATGTCTCAATCAGAGCACCGAAAACAAGAAGCAAGTGTTGCGTTTACAGCGTCCTGCAGGAACTGACCATGTATGCGCCTCAAAGCTTTATTTTACGCTCCGCTTTGTCCGCAGTAAAACTCCGTACACTTCCGTCAAATGGAGACCTACGCCGGAACCTCTACGTACTCGGTTTGCCATTCGATCTCACGAAGTGAGATCCGCCGTCTGTGCGGACGTTCGATCTCTGACATCTTCTTATCCAGGTCCGAGTTTACAAAGATCTTTGAACCCTACGGAACTGTGACACACGCTGTTATCCTAGCCACCTTGGACAGTGCTTCACGTCGACGTGGCTTTGTTGTGATGTCAACCCATCAGGAAGCTAAACTGGCGATGGATTCGTTATCGCGGACACAGATGAAGTACTCGTTTGACTGCTCGGCAGTTGATTCCCATTGACGTTTTCCCCAGGGGACACATGCTAGATGTCTCGTGGGCGGTTGTCCAACGCTCACAAGGTCCTCCTTCACAGTGTGGTTTAGCATTGCGCTAATCGGTTTTGTCATAGGTTTTTTGGATGGAGCAGACCGTTCGATGATGCTCACCATATCCACACCTATTTCGGAACGTGACGGGCTTTCCGGCACCCATAACAAATCCGAGGACCAGATGAACGATCACTGGGAGCTCACTCACGTACCAACGTCGAAGCTGATAGTGTCCAACTTGTCTACCGTGTTGTTCACTCAGGTCTCAGACTTACATCCACTTTTTTATCCATTTGGGCCGATCAAAGATATCAAGATTCTAGGATCATCGCGTCTCGGTCCCGTAGACACAGCCATCACAGCCATGGTCGAATACGTGAACGTTTCGAATGCTCGAGAAGCAAAAGATGCGTTACAACACCAGTCATACGCTGGACATCCTATCGAGGCGCACTATATCTGCGAAGTAAACATGACAACACACACAAGATCTTCGAGCTCTCCGTTCCTCTCTGGGTCGCTTTTTGGGCACGGAAAATTCTCTGATATCGGGCTCAACCCATTCGCTGTCCCTTTCAATATCGACTCGCGCTTCTCTACTGCGACGGGGGGTCAGGCATACGGATCCCTGTACAATGTAGCAATCCCAAGCGGACTACCTAGCGACGCTACCCTTGCTCCACGTCCTTTTCCTGCACACCTGCGGTCATACGCGACAAACTCCATCTCTAGGTCCAGTTCCGCGACGAGTTCGACGTGAGTAATTTGTACTAACGTCAACAATCCTGTTCCCAATGTGATATTAGCTGGAGCCATGATAGTCGTCCGCTCAGAACTTCAGGCACCTCGCATTCGTCCGTCAACCGCGCCAGCATCTACAGTTCGTATGCCTAGGGATAGGACCCTCCCCCTCAAATTCCGCACGTCCATCAAGATGTTTTCATGCTCGCCGCAGCAACTTTCGAAAACCTGCCTCCACCTCGTTCCTCTTGCGATAACCTCGAGCTCCATCTCGCCCACTAGACTGCCTTCTTGGTGTGTTGATATGGGATTATGTATATTCTTTTGTATAATCAAGGACTGTGCACTGTACCCTCCGCTATATGTACATAATGCTGTAATGTTCTGGATGTGTTTAGAGGTGAGACCAAGCTACTAAGTGCTCCTTGATCATCCCGCATTCCGCTTAGCGGAAAGCCGCTTTGTGAACCTCGCGCTGTGAGGTCCATCGGTGGGCAAGCCTTGACGTCGATTTAGATTGTTTGGGGGATATTGCAACCATCAAAACTACTATCATTCACATTCTTGGTATATCCGCGTACCATCGATTCACATGCAAGCATGTAAGCTCCCAACAAATAACCTGAGAAAAGAACCAAAGTAAACGTTCACCAATACTACCCCAAGTAAGTACCACCATGAAAATGTAATGATCTTTATCGTGAGCAGGTATAGAGTAGCACCAAATAGAGATAACGTATAGCGTCCCAAATCCGAGTCCGTCCGAAAGGTCACTAAGTCAGAAAGTATGAGCAAGAGCTACGGTAGAGAAAATACCAGCTACCAGGAGGGCTTGGGAGGCGCCAGAGGGTGCGCGCTCGGCGTTGGTCACAGTCGACTGGTTTGAAAATGCGATAGATGGAGTGTACAATGTTGAGTTGGAGCCATATACGTATGAGGTAGTTCCGGGGTCTGGAGTAGTCGGGTCGTGGCATTCCACAGACACATATTGGTATAGGGAGGAGAAATGACCTGGCCGATTGTTGAATTTTGGTCAGCGAATCAAGACAGTCTAGCTTACCAGCTGAAACATAATCAGGGTCCGACCAGTCAATGAGGCCTCCAGACCAGGCAATAATGCCTGGAGATTGGGAAGAAACTCCTGCGGCCCAAAGGCTACGTGATCAAACAATAAGTCTCAACGACACCAATCATCCTTAGTAGTCTACCTGAGCTGGATGCGGCTAGGAGTGTTAGGGAACTCGGAGACTCCAGTAGCATTATTGACGCAATCAGCAGCCTGTATGGTTCGTATGACGTTGCCGTCAACAAGGAAGGTCAGGGAATCAGGGCGCCAGTCAATCTAAGGACGTAGACGTCGTGAACACGGCACACTATTGACATGGAGAACGCACAGTGTAATCGTGCCAGTTGGTGTATGTGTCTGTCAGGTCGGTCACTGTGGCGCCGTGGTTTGGAGTGGCTGCAAAGCCAGTTTGTAGATAGAACGGGAGAAACGTCGGTAAGCTTACGGGAGTAACCTTGCCAAAAGTAGTTGGTCTGGCCTTCAGTGGTGTGGTTGCCAGGAAACTCCCAATCGATTTCGTCCTTGATGCCACTCATGGTAATAAATGCAGCAACGACACCAGTCCATCGGCCGGTCTTCACTGAAAAACACAAGTCAGGGAGAAGATAAACGGGGAGATAAGAGATATAAACATACTTCGAGTAGTGATACGGCCGTAATGAATGTAGCGAGTGGAAGACAGTAGACTTCCACCACCTGACTCAGTAAGGGTCAGGGCAATGGCAGCCTCTCCATCGGAGATCGTGGGGAGAATGGCACCCTGCTGGAGTACCCAGTCTATATCGAAGGATGAGTCCATTTTCCGTGAAGGTTAGTTGAACGTAGCGTACCATATTCGCTTGCATTACCATCGAAGTAAGTTGAGTTGGTAAGGATGCGAGAGGTGTCTGAGAATATATACTGGACGCTGAAGGTGAGCACTAAGTGTGGTGTGGGCTGCTTTTTCTTACGTTGGCACTCTGGCATACTGGACTAGGGGAACAAGAGGAGAGGGAGTAAGAGGTCAAGGGGTTGCACCCTCCCAGGCAGAACTATAGTGGATCAGAAGGGCAAGGAGGGAAACTGGTAGACTGACATAACCATCGCCACAGTAACCGTACTCGCCTGAAATGCTGTGATGAATGTAGAGAAAAATGATGCTGGATGAAGGACGCACTGCAGCAGGGAGAGTCTGGCGAGTTGCTGTATCCAAAGGGGTAATCAATCAACCGTGAATACATTGATAGGAGTCAACACGCGCCAAATCTTGCCCTGTGCGGTGTGCAATATCCAGGCGAGCAGCGGGAGGAGAGCAAAGACAGTAAACATCAAGGAAAGACGTGAAACGAGTGTGGGGAGGGGGAAAACAGGCGACGTCGCCTCGATGTCGGTTGTTTTTCTGTCGAGGACTTCAAACAATTACATCTCCATTATTATGTAAAATAAACGTTTTATTTTTACCTGACATAAATTTAGGGTCGCTCAAATAAATGCATACAACGCCACAACGACGCGACCCTGGTCGCGTCTCGCGTCTCCATCAGGTTGCATTCAACATCCAACATGGCGGGGCAGCAGAAAAGACAGGAAAAACGTTCGTCGTCGGAGAACATGAAGCAAAAGAGTCTTATCAATTTCTTTGGCAAGCCTGGTCCAAAACCTGGAACACAGACTAGCGCGCCTGCTCTGGCACCTAATTCGGTATCCTCCAAGCCTACACGAGCCCAATTGGCTGGGGGTTCCGCATCCTCTGACGTAGAAAGCACAGTCAGAGATACCCCTCCAACGAGCGATCCCATCGACGTGGACATGCTCTCAGATGAGGAGGCTGTCAACGTTAAGCCAGTAAGCTCCTACAATTCTTCCGCTCTGCGAGCCCGCTTCACGTTCACTTCCTAGGCGCGTCATAAGCGTAAGATTGTCATCGCAGATTCCGACGATGAAAATACGACCACCCGCAGCAAATCTCCTGTATATCGCACCTCGTCTCCTGACTATTATGACAGGTCTACTTCCAAAGGTCAGTTTTATGGTATCTTGCCGATATTCCATGTGACGCAACGCATATATCCAAGGTGGAACCAAAAAGCAGCGTATGGCAGTGCTTTCATCTGATGAGGAGCTTGGCGACGTCGCTTCATTCGGATCACGTCTGTCAAGGTTTAAGAAATCCCCGGTGAAACGCTGTATGTACTTTTCCGTATACTCCGCTACCTGTCATGTTTATTTCTGTCTGTCAGCACGTCCGTCCCGCTCGAGCTCTCCAGCGGACGACGATGATTTCATTGTTCCCGACGAGTCTGACGAGGAACCACGTGGGCGCTCTTCGTCTCGTGCTTCTTCCAGAAGGAGTACATCGCAACGGTCTTCTGGACGCCCCTCTCACCGTGACGATGAGGACAAAGATGAACCCAAGCCCAAAAGATCGCGGCCCGTTCTCAAAAAGTCGTCCACAGAAAATACTGGTGCTAGTAGTACGACCTCTCTTTTCTTGACTGCAGCCGAGCAGCGCACGCAAGAAAAGAAGACCGAGAAGAAAGCCACAGAAGATCCGTTCAGTTTTCTAGTGGATGCCAGAGACGTAAGCATTCCTAACCTTAGCGCTTATTCTGCCTAACTTTTCTGTAGAAGGATGGCGTTCGTCCAGGTGAACCAGGCTACGACCCGCGGACTTTGTACATCCCAAAGAAGGCGTGGGCTGACTTCACACCATTCGAGAAACAGGCAAGTTACTCCCAACATCGTATGGTCTGTTCTCTGACTGTGTCTTCACCTTAGTTCTGGGAGGTATAATACTGAGACGTTATTACTTCGAAAGTAAACTGATGTTTGTGTTGCCAGATCAAACAAAATCATTTTGATACGGTAGAGCTTCTCTGTCTTTCTCGTCTATCAGATTGGCTGAATTATTCATCAAGATTTTGTTCTTCCAGAAAGGGTACAGATGTTTGTTCCCCTGGCATTGCGTTGCGCTGCTGAACTGTGCTTCTCAATTTCCAGGAAATTTTTAGAGGTGCGTAGGATGTATGCAATTGTTTCACTGGAGTTGACTTGTTCACAGCTGTACGAAGAGGATGCCCGCATCGGTCACAGGGAGTTTGATCTAAAACTCACTCAAAGAGTGAAGATGTCAATGGTATTAAACTACTGGCAGGCTATTGTGGTGGTCTGATGAGAAACCCCCCAGGTCGGCGTTCCTGAAATGTCGTTCAATTTCTGGGCCGCGTGAGTATCGTCTAATTGTCTAATGTTGCATATAATCACTATGAACTCTGTTATGACGTAGCAAATTTCTTGCCAAAGGTGAAACAATCGTCCCCAACGGACCAGCTAGCTGAACCTAGGTCAGGCTACAAAGTTGGTCGGGTTGATCAATCAGAGACCGCACTTGGCGCAGAGATGCGCATGGCTAAAACCAAGGGTAAACCTACGGACGATAAAGGCAAGGACAAAATTGTGCGAAGGTACGTCGCCAACCCAAAGTCAGCCTCAAGCTAGTGACCCCTGTGAAACAGAGAACTCAATAAAGTTTATACCAATGGAACTCTCGTTGACGAAGAACTGCTTACGGATGAACAAGCAGGCCATTGCATCTCCGTTCGTGAAGACCTTGACGCCAAGAAAGGTAGTAGTTTTGGCATCTGTGTGTTGGATAGTGCAACGTCCCAGTTCAACCTGAGTTCCTTCAACGATGACATTTGTTTCACAAAATTGGAGACGATGATCAGGCAGCTCAGGCCAAAGGAGGTGATCTTCACCAAGGTAACATTTATTTTGAGCCGCATCTATTATGCTAGGATTACTCATTGCAATGGAAGGGAAACCTCTCCGTCCCCACGGTTCGCCTCCTGAAAGTAATTTTGCCGTCATCATGCCTCTGGACAAGCCTTCGTGATGTTGAAGGTTTCACGTACGAGCAAACCTTTATAGAGCTGAATAAAATGTTCTCCGGAGATGAAGATGCATCAATGGACGGCGATGGCCCACTTAACGAAGCCGTACCAGCAAGCATTCGAGACATGTCCGGTTGCCGGTCCGCTATTGAAGCACTCGGGGCGATGGCGTGGTATCTCCGCCAGCTGAATATCGGTAAAGATTTGTTGACCATGAAGAACTTCAATATCTACGACCCGATGAAAAGGGGACGGAATCTGGTTCTGGATGGCCAGACTCTTAGCCACATTGAGGTCTTGATTGATTAAGTCACTTCTTGGGGGCAACTAACGTCTTTGAGCAGGTACTACAAAATAATGAAGGCACAGACGAGGGCTCTTTGCATAAACTACTGAGTAGATGCATCACTCCATTCGGTATGTCCATTGCCATTCTCTGTCGACTCGTACTTCGATGTAACGTCCTTCCGAAAGGGAAGAGACTCTTCAGAATATGGCTTTGTGTTCCTTTGCGTGATGTGAGGGACATCAATGATCGGTGATTACACTGGTTCGTTAGGTTTTACATCATTAATGTCCGTCTTTCGACAGGCTCGACGCTGTCGAGGAGCTGATTAACCACGCAACGTTCGAGGAGGAGTTTGCTAAACTTGTTAAAGGCCTTCCTGATCTTGAACGCCTTGTCTCCCGCATACACGCGAAAAACTGCAAAGTCAAGGATTTCACCAAGGTGCTCTCTGTGCGTGAATAACATTTATCGCCTAAATTTATTGCGTTGACGTGGAGTCCGTCTTCAGGCGTTCAGGAGGCTTAACGACGGTCTTGCAAGCCTCGCAGATAACTCCGAATCCTTCGTGTCCAAGACAATACTGGGTTTACTGAGATCCGCCCCTGATCTTACACCTCACTTGAAGAACGTAACGTCACGGTTCATCATCGATAAAGGTATATAATATCGTCCCTGAGATATTGATTTCTGATTCGGGACCCAGAAACGGACGAATTACTTCCCGTGGACGGGAAGGACCAAGTTTATGATGATGTGATGGAAGAAATCACGAACCTAGAGAAGGAGCTTGATGGGCAGCTGAAGAAGTTTGAGAAGAAACTTGGGTAAGCCAGGTTGCCGTCTCGGATTGATCCTCTTCATGTTTTCCTTTTCTCTAGATACTCCCTGACGTGGTGGCACAGCGGTACGGGAAATAAGGCAGGTGTTGAATATTATAACATGGGAATTTATTAACATAGAGCCGCAGGAAATTTATCTCGTTCAAACGAAAGCGAACGAAAAGAATATTCCTGATAACTGGGTGCAGAGTGGCGCCACTAAGGCAATACATCCAATTCGACTTTCATCTGTGCCTGCTTACACAATCCGATCAGGCTGCTAAGCGTTGGGTAGTGCCGTCCTTGCAACCCACTGTCCGTACACTGAAAGAAGCACGCGAAAACCGCACCACCGCCATCAAAGAGTTCAAGGGCCGACTTTACGAGGAATTTGACATAGACCGCGGAGTTTGGCTTCGAGCCGTCCGTGTTCTTGCCGAATTGGACTGTTTGTTCTCATTAGCCAAGGCTTCTGTCGCAATTGGCGAGCCTTCTTGCAGACCCGAATTCGTGGAGGGGGATGCAGCATTCATTGAATTCAGAGACCTGAGACATCCGACCTTGGCGGGACTGAAAGCAAATTTTATTCCTAATGACATCAAGCTTGGCGGAGATGTAGGAAGGATTGCATTATTGACTGGTACGACAAGAACCATGTGCTGTGATTACTAGTTGCTAAACTTGTTTGTAGGTCCAAACATGGGGTGCGTGTTTTGCTCTTACTATTTCCCCCGACGTCTGACTGTTCGTCCGTGCAGGGGAAAGTCTACGGTGAGTCAGAGAATGCGCCATTGAATTATTGGCTTGATTTTTCGCAGGCTATGAGAATGACAGCGGCTGGTGTGGTATGAATGCGTTCTTCTTTGTAGGGAAAGAGAAGCTCATCATCGGCATAGATTATGGCCCAGCTTGGAATGCGTGTCCCTGCCGAATCAGCTCGGTTAGTACCGTACACCTGCCGTCGAAAAGACGTTCTTATCAAGTCAACAGGCTTTGCCCTGTCGATGCGATTCTGACCCGCATGGGGGCGTATGACAACATGTTTTCGAACGCTAGCACTTTTAAAGTCGAGTTGGACGAATGGTTAGCGTTTCATGAACGAATGAGTCAGTAGCTAATGCCTATATATAGTTGCAAAATTTTGCGCGAGGCCACTCCTCGGTCACTGGTGATTCTAGATGGTATGGATAAGTAGCCTTCAGTTCTATTTCGCTGACCCCTTTACTAGAACTGGGGAGAGGAACTTCCACCTACGTAAGTCCACTTCCTCAAGACTTTTAGATGCACTTAACAACAACTGTAATTTGTAGGACGGCATGGCGATTGCTGGCGTAAGTGACTACCCAAACTACAGTTGTTCTCGTTGATGAATCGAATGTGACAGGCTGTTTTGCACGAACTCGCCACGCGCACCCTTCCCCTAGCATTTTTTGCCACCCACTATGGCTCACTGACGGACGACTTTGCGTATCATCCTAACATCAGGAACATGTACATGGCAACAAGCCTTGATGACGAACAGCAAAAGGTAGGATTTCGTTCCTTTAGATCCTATTTTGTCTGAATGAACCGATGAACAGCTCGTCTTCCTCTATAAACTTGTTGATGGTGTCGCTTCCTCCTCCTTTGGTACCCACGTTGCCAGCCTCGCAGGGGTGCCCTCCGAGGTTGTTTCACGGGCTGAAGTCATCTCGGAGGACTTTGCAAAGCAGTTCAAAGCCAGGATTGACGGCAAGAAGAAACAACTTGCATCGAAACTGCCACTTGTTGCACAAGCTGATTTCAAATATTTGCTAGCGCTCGCAAAGGGGGATCTAGAGCTCCCCGATGATCCATACAAGAAACGAGAGTTGTTAAAGGTACTGAAGAATAGTGTGAGGGCTTGCTTGTCGTGAATGCTGCACCTCGTTTTTTCTTCCTCTGGTTGCTGTATTTAGTGATTGATACCGTATTCTCTCCTCGTCCTAGTGTAGTTTATACCTCGCATATCCCCGTGGTACAGTACATATTGCACGTCGAGATGCGGCGCGATGCAATGCATAGTCGGTGATATTGCGCTCGTGTCCACCGATTGATTCGGAGGCCACTCATTTGCGGCGTGATCAGAGTGGAGAATCCGTTCACGAACCGCATGTTTGCGAGATCTGTCCAGCCCGACATCGTTTCTCTCTTCTCCTCGACAGGCAGCGATCCTTTGGGGTTGTTTTCGCTGCACGTTGACGGCAGCCTGCCCTCCGATTCTTTCATCCACCTTCTAAATGACACCACTTCCCTTCCCGCACCACCTCCACCGGCCGCTCTGATAACGACGCCAGCCATCTGTCGAGACCAACACGCGGACGTCAGCCATGGGCATCAACTAAATCAAACCGTACTCCACGTCCAATCTCCGACGCTGCGCAAGACTTTCATTCAGTGTCCTCCTTCGGTTCCGCCGCATACATCTTCTGGCGGCGGAGTGCTCGGACTGAAGCACACTTGGCTACACATCCAAGTGCGCAACTTGGGCAGAGACTGGTCGTTCGAAGTCGGCATTGTGGACAGGTCAGGGAGACAGGGCACCGTCCGCTGTTCCACTTTCCAGGTGCATCTTCGTTGGCGCTCGTAGTACGCCGATCGCGCTCATGACGTCTAGACATCGCCCAGGCTGGTGCGTCATTGCGGCGCACCCCCCTTGCTACACGTCCCTCTTACCTTCCCGCCGCCCTCGTCGAACCCCCTGACCGCATGGTCGACCGTGACGCTCAACCTCGCCAAGTTTGTCCCCCAATTTACATTGCTCGCAAACGCGGCGGCGGAGGGAGGAGACGGAACGCTCAACCAGCTCCCCCTGCCTTTTGGAACGTACGCGCATCTCGCCTGGATCAAGATCTATGCGACCTGTCGTGTCCGACGGATCTGGCTGAGCGAATCCTCTGCTCCTCCTATCACGAGAATGCCTTGGGAATTCGAGCTGTACGGAGATGAAGCCCGTCATCGCTATCTCGAGACGTGTGTGTAACGTTTTTTTTCTGGCGCGTTCGCGCACGAAGCCCGTTTTTTTCTTGTAGCTTGGTGGCAACGATGGTAATTGGAAATCGCGGGAGCTTCCGTGATTATTTTTTTTGCGTTTGTGTTCGCGTGTGGAAAAAGGGTGGTGCGCCGATCTGGCCGAGTAACACCGATCAAACGGACGTGGGTCCCGATGCCGCAAAAATGAAATCATGGCGTTCGTCTTTGAATGTATCAAGCTTCCTCTGGGAACCGAGCGGGACGAGGCGGTGACTTGGGGGAGGTACGCTGGCTGACGGCACGTTGTCGACGAGGGCGGGCATTGATGCAATTGTTTGCTTGTGTGTTTGCTCGATCCATTGCTCGACGCCGCCGCCGTCACGGAGAGGCACGTCATCATGCGCGCAACGTCGTTGGTGCTCACGCGGGAATGGACGCGTTCTCGTAAGAACCGTCCGGCTGTCTCCGGTGTCGGTGGTTCTATTCAAAGGGGGGTCTGGTCAGGAGCTGGAACTGCGCAAAGGCTTGTCCGGTCGCTGTCCGGATCACCAGGGGCACGTCCACCGTCAACGGAGCTAGGTTGTTGTGTGGGCCCTTGGTGACTTCTGTCTTCTAGATGCAACTGCAATCTCAGATCAGCACGGGAAGGTGTGCGGGTGGACTAGGGTTGATATCGCTCGTGACGTGTCATCGGTAACTGCGAACGTGCCGGGAATCCGTTCAGAGAAACCCCATGCCTGGCGAAAACGGGATCTCCGGTCCACTGAGTGCAACGCATCTTTCGGAGGAAGAACGAGCACTCTCATATCCGAACGCGTGCGAACGCATCACAACGCGCATCAAGCTTACACGCTTGATTATCTCAAAGTAGCGTGCGCGGCACATAAGGGCGTGATGGCTTGGTTCGCTTCTGTTGCCCAGTGGAACGGAACGGGCACGTTCGCCAACAAACTCCAGCGGTCATCCAGGACACTCTATAGCCAGTTCAGCCTATCATGGTCCCCCTTGCACAGGAACGCCTCGGTGTACCCGGATTTCGACATCTGCGGAGATGAAAGGCTGTATCTCTCCATCGCACGTTCGCACGACGTACGCACCATGTACCATCCGTGCCAGAGTGGCGAGCGCTTTTTTTTTTTCGAGTCCTCTGAGATCGATGATCGATGTGGCCAGATTATTTCCGTCGCGGTTTTGTGAACACGCGAGGCGGTTCTCGTACTTCTTTTCGGCCGACTGCTAGCACTTGCTGGGCACCGCGTGACAGATCGTGTAGGGTACCTCCATCCGTCGGACTGCGGAGCAGGACGTGTCCTCTGTCATCCAGATTGCAGGAGCTGTCACGTCGGATCTGACGGACGTCGCTTTGGGGGGTCTACTTTCCAAGCACGGGGTGGACGACCGACCAAGACGTGCTGCATTCCAGGCACTCGTACGAGACAATATGATTCGACCGCCCGCCACTGCCTTGGTGGTCGGACCCAACACGTCACCAAGTACGTTGCGTTTCAGCTCCGAGACACAGGTCGGCATCATATCCACGATGCATGCGACGCTGGCTGATGGAAGGGGGCGCCTGTCTGCCCACACGCTCGAATGGAAAGCGAGCGGACAAATTGAGACATCACGTAGGGGGAGATGAGATCCGTAGCGTAACGAAAAAAACGCTGATCATGAAAGGGGCCCGAAGATTGTGCGGCGACGTGGCTGAGACAGTGGTGGTGAGACACGTCCTACCATCGACGATGGGCACCAGCGCGTCCGATGTGATGGCGCCACGCGGACACTGATCCTCGGGTGCACTGGAAGCGCGGGCCATCGCGTAGGTGAACCCGTGGCGACTACAATGAACGCCGGGCTCAACCTTGTCGAGCGGAGTTGCCGTCACACGCGCGGAGAGTTTAGTCACATCGCGGAGATTGAAAGCCGTCTTTTGGACGACGGCGGCGGCGATGGACGCGCTCGACGTCGAAGACATTCTCTCCGATGCGCTCGAGATCCTGGGTGGCGAGCGGGTCGGGGACCCTGGGCATGTCCACTACGGCCCCTTGAGACTCTCCGTGGCGCCCAAGGTCGGCGACTCGTATCGGCTCTGGCGCGTGTGCTGATCATCGACGCCATCAGGAGGGCAAGGTGAGTCCTGGGAGCGGACGGACGTCCCCGTCGACCCACCCACTCCCAGGCGAACACGTTGCTCGCAGATCACCTCTTTTCGCCCGCGCTCCTCCTCGCCGAACTGGTCGAACGACGGGTCCTCCCAGTCGCAGGCCGTCGGAGTACGTCCGTTTAGACGAAACCTTGCTCCAGATCGGGCTTTGACCAGTCATTCTCAGTCCTGGAGCTGGGTGCAGGGTGCGCACTGCCCTCGCTACTCGCGGCGACCCTGGACCCTCCACCATCCCTGATCGTCGTGACCGACTACCCGGACGGCGGCATCCTCGGTAACCTTGAAGCGAACGTCGAGCGGAACAAACCCTATTACAGACCCGGATGTCGTGTCCGTTGCGTCGGGTACGAATGGGGAACGGACACCGCCCCCCTCGTGCAAGTCCCCAACGCCGACGCTCTGCACGCGTGTCTGACTCGGTCGTGTGTGTTTTTTTTCTAGGCGTCTTTCGAAGCTGGACGACACGTTGCCAGGCTATGACGTGGTCGTCCTGTCGGACCTATTGCACTTTGATTCGTCCCACGGGGTGCTCGTGATCGCTCTCACAGCGCTTCTCGCCAAGTCGCCCCGTGCGCGCGTGTACGTTGCAGCAGGAAATTACACTGCGCCACACGTGTGCCATGGTTTTCTAAAATTGGGGACGCAGGCCGGTTTGATTTGGGAGGAGAAGACGGGCGAGAGAAGCGATGACGAGGCGTGGATGGGTTCCATGATCGTCAGCGGTCTCGACGCTACGCAACTCGCTGCCCGGAAGCGTATGTGTCGTTGGTGGATTGGCCGATGGCGCGTTGTTGGATAGAAGAATCATTATATGTGATCGGTCTCAATGTCTTTTGTGTCCAACAACGCCAATGGAAGTCGAATCACGCCCAAGCATGTCTTGATTTCATTCGAGCACGGGGCGTAAACAGAAGGACAGTCGTGGGCTGGTCGATCACGCCAACAAAAGCGATGTTAGTATTGGTATCAAATCCAACACGCCATGTACGTGTGGCGCGGAGCCAGCGTGTGTCCGCATCGCCTCTCTGGGTGCGTAATTCAGGTCTCTGGCGTAGGCAGATCGCGTCCCCCACGGTGGACGATCCCTGCAGGATCCACCAGCTGGACGTTCAGAACCGCCAGATGGGGATGGCGAAGTACGCCGGGTCTAGAAGCGCGAGCCTGAGACGAGGCTGCGTCATGCGCCGTCGTCCTGGTACGTTTGGATACAGCTTGAATCGTGGTTTCGACACCGTGTAGGCATTCGATGTGGACATGTCGACGACTCGGTCGTCGTGGGGGCCTCATTCACCGGTGTGGGCGCAAGCACTTGGCAACCTCGGCTGAACTCCCACGTGACATTTAAACTTTGCCTCGAGGACATTCCACAAAAATTGAAATCCACCAAGCCTTGGATGCGTATGGACAAACGCGTTCCGTTCCACGTCCGGTCCCATCGCGTACGATGCCCCGAGCGTCGGACCTCTGAAAGGAAATCCAAAGGACCGTATGGTTTATTTCGTTTTATTTCATGCAGGGTTATCCTCTCTACAGCGATCTCGGCCGTGAACCCAAAGGATGTATGTCCCTGGCTCTTTGATAACCTCTCAATACTTTCCATGTCACACGACCGCGAGATCCCGCCCCGCGCGCGCGAGTTCCCCGCGTCTCGCTTCTAGAGCGTCCGATGACGTGACGAGGGACCGTCGCAGCACCTATCTAGTCGATATCCAATTCACCCCCCCTCGTGCCTATGAACTCAAAAAAATAAAATAAAATCTGACCCTCGTTGGAGCGATCCCAAGCTAGCGGCGTAAACGCGCACCGTGGGTTCCAGTGGCGTCCGGTCGACGGTCGGAACGCGATGTGCGGCGGCAGTCTGCCGTGGTGGTTTTTTTCCCGCTCTCAACGTGATGCGTGATGGATCGTCGCCCCCTTCGCTTAATGCCGTGGGTAAGAGAGACCTGATCTGAGATGCACCCTTTTTCTGGTCGTCCGCGGATCAGGACAACGTACGCGCCAACGACAATGTCTTACTACTCTCGCAGACGATCGCGCCGTTGCGCCACTTTTTGTTCTTGTTTTTCTTTTTCTCTTTCCAGCGGATCTGCAACATGACGCGTGAGGGATGATGACCCCCCCATGGAAATATGAAAAGTGTCCGGGACGATACTCCACCTCGCCGGAACGCCCAAGGCGCCCCCGGAGTGATGGCATCGGAGGCTCGAGTACGTGTTCCGAGAGCGCTCTACGACTGCCGCGGCGTGAGCAGAGAACGTTGGACGCTTGGTGGTGCGCGCCTTCCGGCCACCCGTCGATGCAAGGCAATTTCAGCGTCAAACTCGGCAGGGAGATAAGGTCGCGATCCGTTGAGATTGTGCAGTCTCGCAATCGGCACGTTCGTTTCCTTACGCGGGGACACCAACTGTGCGCCCTCGGCGGACGCCCATCTCGCGCAGACGTGAAGGCCATCTCGTTGTGACGACAAGACGAACGGGATCGTGGATGGCGTTGTGGCGGAAAGGGGGTGGAAAGGGATGCGATTCTGCGTCCCTGTCGCCAGCACCTGGCAAGTTGCGCGAAGCGGTTCGGCGGTGGGGTTTACTTTTCGGGGGGCCGGGTCGGATCGAGTGTCAGGACGACCCGAGTGATCTTGGGCAGATCTACCTGGAGGTCCGCGGAAGATTCACGAGTGCGACGCGGTGCACATGGATATCTTGCGATGTGGACGGAGCGGGCTGATCAGCGAGCACTTGATCAGGGCTGTTTTTGTTGTGTCGGTTGCACGGGCGGGTGGCATGTGTGGAGGTGGGGTGGAATCCGAGAAGATCTGGAAAGGGGGGAGAGGGAAAGCGAATCTTGGAGCACATGGGGTGGTGCTTCTGGGATCATCATCGTCTGCCCTCTGCCGCGCTGCAGGGTAATGTCCGGGCGACAAGACACTTGAAATCCACGGCACGTCGAACGAGTGCGGCTGCAGGAAAGGGTGCAGACACACTCGGGATACCTGCCATATAAGGCAACTGCCCCGGGGATGGCGAATCGTTTCGAGAAGCCTGTCCGAAAAAGGCAAAAAGGGAAGCGTAGCGGAGGTATTATTTGGGGGTCAGGACACGAAATAATATTTATGTGTAGATTGGGTTCACGAGATCCAGCTGGTCTGCCCTCGCCCGCTCGTCCGGATGTGATATAACGGCCACTGTCGCTTCCTCTCCCCCGTCCCCACCCCGATCATGTCCTTGGATCACTTCCACAGGTCCTCCTACCACGATCACCTCCCCTCCTGGTCCTACTCCTCCAGGCCGTCCCCCCACCCCCCCCCCCCCCTCCCCCCCCCCCCCCCCCCCCCCCCCCCCCCCTCCTTCCCCCCCCCCCCCCCCCCCCCCCCCCCCG